>JAJJMB010001692.1:283003-295217 GCA_023531105.1 Papaver atlanticum
CAACCGAAGAGAAGAAGTAGAAGGCAATGAAGAGTAAAACGAAAAAAAACTTATGCAATCTGTTGGCGCACTCTTCCGCAAGCTGTTTGCACCGTTGAGCACATCAATCTCGTGTCCCTGCTTAGCACCAAACATTACCTCCTTCCCAAACATCAAACTGGATGGTCTTTGTAACACCCTAGCAAGCCTTTATTTTTCTCCCCAAATCAACTTCACGACCAAAAACCCAACTCCATTCTCATCTTCTCCATCCCCACCTCTGTGTACTTTAACCACCGCTCATCTCTACCTCTCCATCATGTACTTGTTTCTCCACCTAAACCACCATCTATGCTGGACCTGTTACTTGTTCTTATTATTTCCACCTGCTCCATGAAAGCTATTTCTAGGTCTTGTTTTTACGACAAGAAGATTAGGTATGAAGATATGATTTCATCTCTGAAAACGTGGAGACAAGTCATGGGTTTGATTACAACACTCAATGGAGGAAAATGGATCAGAATTTCTTGTCTAGAAACAAGTGAGTTGCAGCTTTATTCCTTAATTTCTGGTTGTATTTGGTAGAAAACATGGATTGATAATTTGGGGGAAATTTTGTATAAATAGGGAGGGGTCTGTATTTTGATGTCATGCCCGGAGTAGCCGGTGCACCAAGCTTTAGTTGTAATTTAGGTTTAATTTAAGTTTTCTCCATGTTTTAGTTTTCTATCTAGGGTTGAGATGAAACCCCTAAATAATCAGAATTGCTTGATTTGGTTCTACTTTTTCTCCATGAATTTATATTGAGAAGCATGATTTAATCTCTGAATTCATAGCAAATTACTTTCACCTTGTATGTCATGCATCCATGGTAGTTTGAGCAATCCTTTGCTATGTATTTAAGCTTTATGTAAACTGATTAGTTCAATTTGTGATTATCTATTCCTTAAACAGATAGATAATGCTAGGGATTGACATATTTTGCTGAGGTTAAATTATCCATTTGTGCAAGTGATTTATCACATCTTCAAGGTAGTTTGAGGCTAGAACCTATATAGCTCTTTGATTGAAAAGGGAACTAGTATATCAAATTAGGGAATTCTAAGCATTTAGGCGGTGGATTCGACACCATAGTTATCTTTGTATTTGCTTTCAATCTTGTTTCTTTAGTATAACCATCAATCTTCTCGTCGTATCGAAAAACTCTCTCGTTTCTAAATTAGTATTAGTAGAACTTAGAAGTCTAGTTTCACATCGTAACAACTCCCTGTGGGATCGACCTGTATTTGCCATGTTACAATAGACGCTGTGCACTTGCAGTAATTGTAGGTACCTTTCCCGACCTACCAATATGAATAAAAACAAGAGTTCATTTTTTCAAATGAACACCTAATAAAACCTATATGAAAATAGAGTTCATTCTTTCGAATGAACACATAATCAAAGTTTATAATGAACAAAAATCAGAGTTCATTCTTTCAAATGAACAAATAATCAAAGTTCATTATTATAAACAAAAAATAACGTTCATTCGTAAAAATGAATATACAACAAAACCTAAATCATCAAAATCAGATCGAAGAACAAAATAAATGATGAAAACAAACATAGATCTACACGAAATCAGTTTATTCTTTCAAATCAAACTTCGTCATCTCTTCGTAATCTTTGTCATCTTCAGATAAATCTTCTTTGACAGCAACGGAAAATAAAATCATCATTTTCGTCGTTTATAATTGCAGAAGCAGAAATCATCATCTTCAAAAATAAAACTTCTTCGTAATCTCTTTGTATCTCTGAATTCGTAACCCTATATCAAAACAAAATCATCATCTTCGTCGTATGTAATTGCGGCAGCAACAATAGAAGAAGAAAACATCATCGTATCGTCTTCATCTTCATTGCAAACAGAGAAAAAAAGAAAGAAAAAAAAGAGAGATTATGAATGAGTATGAGATTATTTTTGTGTTATAGATGGCAAATATTTGACGGATAATATTTAATTAGGTGTAAACTCTCTTGTTATTGTACAAGAAGCGCAGGTTAACCACCAATCGCGGCGAATTTATTTATTATTTAAAATTTCATTGTATTGATTATTTAAAGTGGCTTGCTTCATTCATGGATGATTCGTCATTTTATAGAAGCAAAAAAAAAAAACGATTAATAATATTCTGGATTGCAGTAACCAACGATGTTTTCGTTTGAAAATGGAAGAAAAGATAGGGAGAAGAGAAGAAGAATCGGTTGTTGAGGAGGTAGGAAATGAAATGGAATCGAGAGAATTAGGTTTTAATCTTAAAAATTAATGAATAAGGTAAATTGATAATATTAATTGGAGGATAAATTGGTAATTTCATCTAAATTAGACACCCTTATCCTCGTAGGCCCGAATAATTTCTCAGGACCCCTAAACTAGCCAGTTTATAGAATGATGGCCAATGTTTGTCGGATAATATTTTATTTGCACCATAAGCACTGTTAACCACCAATTACCGCTAATCTATTCGAATAGACACTTGCCTAGAGCTCAATTAAAAATTTAAAAAGTTTTAAGTCGACCAACTCCTCCGGCATATAAGTTTTTGCGGTGCTTGTAATTAATTTATGGACTAATATCTTCAAAAAGCTCTGGGAGATGGGCATTCGTAAGCTTAGTCCTCTTGCTGATACTCCGTGGTTTCTGCTTGGCCTTCGGTTTGGGGTTCAAACCATGAACTTGGGCCATCGCCCTCCTCCTCGCAGTGTCGGTTTTAGGCTTCATCCTGTTTCCCCGAAGATATTTCTCAATATCAATCATATCCCGTGGAAACTCTTCCGCACGAAATAGTTGCTTAAGTTCATCGCCCACTTTAATGTTTATCCTGGGATCATTCGGATATGCAACATCTTCTCGACAATCAGAATTAGATAGCCACCAAACAACACCAGAAGCCTTCAAAGCCTGCAAATCTTCCATGACACCTCGGTACGCATCTTTTAAATCACTAATTGCAATTCCTTCTGGATTCTTGCGAATCAACTGGAGCAGTTCTGTTTTGTTTTTGATATCATGCGTGGGCTTGTAAGAGAAGCGCTTCCCATCATACTTCACTTTAACATTATTTGTCAAACTATTGAATACAACCTTGTTTTTGATTGCATCGACATAACATGCCTCTTCTATTTGTTCTGCCGTAAAGTCTTTCCTTGTCTCACGCAAAAGGTCTATAACACGTTTCACCTGAGCCCCTGATTCACTGTTCTTAATACTATGGATAAGCTGATACCTCTGTGTGTTTTCTGAAAATTTAGTTGTGGGAAATTTGGCAACAATCGGAGATGATGTTGCAATCGGCACAGTAGGTGGTGCAGCTCTGGATGCTCCTGCTCGAACGTTGATACTGGAGAGGGTTGAGAAGCATTTCTCTTGTTGTTGGTTGAATTTTGTTAGGCTTTTCTGCAAGGCCATCATCTCGGAAGAGCAGTAAAAAAGAGGGGAACTGCGGAACTTGATCAGAAAGACGCCTTTTGTCTATACCCCTAACCTAATATTTATAGGCAAAAATTGCCTTCGCTTGCTTGCTATCCAAGTAAGCCTAATTTTGGAAACTTCCATATTACCCCCTTGGGCTCGCGAGCCCTACACACAGGTTTGATTAGCGGTCCAACTAGAAGGCCGAAACATAAATTTCAAAGCGGAAATGAAATTTGGCTCTCTATTATCCACCTCCCTATTCAACTCCCTATAATCTAAGCCTCACATTTATGTCGAGATTCGCATTCAGGTTCAGGTTTGGTTCACCATTCCCCTAATGTGGGGTTTAGATCGCAAGGAGGAGAATAGGGAGTTGAATAACACTTCCGATTTCAAAGACTTCTAAATAGAAATTAGGAGATGCATAATATTAGTCGCTGGACTAACAACATGTTTGTTTTCTCCTCTATGTAGAGGCAAAACACTATCTACCTCTATGTAGAGGTGGGCCCTATTTTTTTAGGTGTTTGTTTTTTCCACTACCTCTATCAATATAGAGGCTAAACCTCTATCAAATAGAGGAAATGAGATAGCACCAATCAGGTGTTATCTTTGGAATAAACCTCTATTTACTAAGTCAAATGTTTAATATACCCTTAAACAAATTTGAAATTCTATTTTTTTTTCCATCGATCCAAAACCTGTTTATTTCCTCTCAACTGAGTCACCTCTCCTCTCGTTTTCTTCGCCGCCACAATTTTTTTTCTCGAATTTCGAGCAGGAAGATTCATCGATCTCTCTCACGGAGGTGAGATTTTCGTTTTGTTTCATCTTATATGTTGATTGTTCAGTTATGTATTTACTTGAATTTTAGAAAGAGATCGGTTCTATAGATGTGTAATACCATGTTCGGTTGGTTTGTAGGAAATCTTGAATGTTTAATTTGTGGGTATGAATCATATTTGTAATTCTGAATGAAATTTAGTATTGGTTTTACTAGAGAAAGGAAGTGGTTAATCTAGTTTATTGTCATTCAATCTATTGCACAAAACGAGTTTTGTTTAATCAATCTAGTGTATGATTAAAATAGTTGTTTTTTTTTTATTTCAGAGTGATGTTTCTCATTCATATTAGGTTTATTAACATTATGAGAATTGGTTTTAACTAGGGTAAACAAAATTATGTAAAGGTCTTGCTGTAGTACTCAGTGGTCGTTCTGCTGTTTTTCAAATTATTCCTCCAAGGTGTATGATATAGATTGTCCTATTTAAATGCATATTTGATTTTGGAATGAATGATTCTTGAATTGGTTTAGTTGATTTTGTTAGGGTGATTCCTTTTGCACTTATTCCTTTTGATTTTATAAATTGGTATTGAATATTCTTGTAGGTGTGTGGCCTTGCAATGGAGGTCTGACAGATAGCTTCCTCATGGAAAAACTGAAGTTATAAGGCTTGTAATAGTTGAGGTCTGTATCAAAACTGTGCTAAAAGTGCAAAAGGTCTATAATGACATGGAAAAATTGAAGTTAGATATTTTCCTTTTGATTGTTAGGTTTTCACATTGGCATGTATGTACTCAATTCCACCAAAAATCTAGTCACAGTAGATATTGGCATGTATGTACTCAATTCCACCAAAAACTAGTGACAGTAGATATGATATCCCCTTGTCTTTTAGATATTTTCACTCTGTTAAGCTTAGATTTAAAATAGGCTAGGATAGCGCCTGAGAGAAGCAAGATCTGAAAAATGTCGAGACGGCTGTGCGTAGGCAAGCTGTGGTCTAACTTGGCTCACGAAATGACTGTTAATTCATAGGCAAGCTGTGGTCTAACCTTGCTCCTGTATGTTTCCCCGTGAGTGGGTTTGATTTCCAATATATCGTATTATTATGTATCTCAGGTTTTCTAAACTCTTACGTTCTTTTCCAACTCCTGCAACACACATATCTGCAGCAAGAGCTGGAAAAGCTACAGTGTTTGAGAAACAAAGCCAAATTATATGGAAAACGGTGGAACGACCTCTTTTTAGCTCGTTGGGTCAGAATTCACATTTGGTTTCCAAGGCAACTCGCTTATATTTTCTCCACCCCGTAGAAAAAACAATCTCACTGGTCTTGTTGCAGAGAAAATGTCAGGTATCTTAGATGGCTATCTATCGATGGCATGGAGGAAGGGTCACCTCTATGAAGACTTGCTTAGTATGTGGATCTTAAACCCGAAATAGTTCTACTTTCTCCATGGTGCATTGTCCTTGATATGTCGTAGGTGTTAATATTAGACCCTCATGATACATTCCTAGGCTTTATTTTGGATCTACTTAATTACCTACAGAACACACCTGTTAATTTTTCTAGCTGTTTGATCCAAGTGTACCAAAAGCTTGCATGTTTTATATGGATATACATAGATGAGCAGTGACATTTTTTCTTCTACAATTGTTAGGTTAATACACCTGCACTGATTGTTGGAGTGTCGTCATTTTTCTTTATCCTTTCTGTGTTTCTTTTGGGCTCTGATCATCCAATGCCATCATTTATTTTTTTCGTGAAATAAGGAATGGTGGTGGATTGTGGATGAGCTGATGTTGGAATGGTGGTTGTACGGACTGACCGGTAGTGATGGATTGGAGCAGATGACTATGTGAAGATGGTCGTGAAGCTGTGAGAATGGGAGCCGATGATGGTGGTGAACTGGTGATTGTTATCCGTTTTAGTGTAGGGCTGGTGGGGAAGTGTATGTGAGGAAGAAAGTCTGCTCGTGCATAGACTTTTGCTCATTTTGGTGTGTTCATTGTTTGTATTTTCAATTTCAAATTTTAAAACAGTTTGAATTTCTGAATACATTTTTTGGAGTTTTGAAGAATGTATCTTTTATGAATTTTGGAATTCTATAAGGGCAAAATGAGAAATATACAAAATTAGTTACACCATATAGAGTTGTTCTTAGATAGTGATAAAACAAACATAAATTCAAGAGACATGATGTAGTGGTTTTGATATAGAGATAGAGGTAAACCTCCATGTAGAACCCTCTACCTAAATAGACCTAAAAACAAACATGCTGTAAGACAACAAACATACTACTACATTTAGTATTACAGTTGTTTATTGGATTTGTTACACTCAGAGTGATTACATTACAAGGAACATACAATTCTGTGTTTATGAATCATAAACACACAAAAAAACAGCATTCTACTTCACATGAAATTCAACATTAGGAGGAGAAAAAATTTATAGTGGTAATAATTACGTGGACGAATTGATAGAAGGAAATAATCAGGGAAGCAAATTTGTGAAACCCTCCAGAGGAAATAATTAGGGACACAAATTTGTGAAAGTCTCTCGTCCGCGTCAACGAACAGCAGTAGGTGATCGTGGATAACCATGAGGTTTATTAGCACCAGTACCACCATAAGCTGGATGAAGAGGTGAACGATTATGAGAGGAGTGTTGACCTGGATGGCGTGTAGGCTGTGGAGGATTGGCAGGCCGATAGGACTCCTTGGGAATGAACTTGATGGCTTGAATTTGTTCTAAAGATTCCACAACTTCCTTCATCCCAGGCCGGTTCTTAGGTTCTGGAGCAAGACATTTAAGACTGAGTTGAGCTGCCAGTGCTGCACCTTTCGAAGGATACTGACCTTCTAATCGTTGGTCCATTATCCTAACAAGCTTTCTTCGATCTGATAGAGATGGTTTTAACCAATCCACCAAGTTATGCTGCCCACTTGGTCGGTTTGAATCAAGTGCTCTTAAACCTGTCAACATTTCTAGTAATACAACTCCAAATCCGTATACATCACTCTTCACATACAAATGACCTGTTTAACATAGATGAATGAATATTCAGTTTCAACAATCACATGCACCAGAGGGGGTAGAATGTGAGTAGTCTTGAGAATCATACAAGGGACTTTAATATTTACCTGTGGCGACATACTCGGGAGCTGCATAGCCGTATGTGCCCATGACCCTAGTTGTCACGTGTGAATCACCAGCCAAAGGACCATTTTTAGCCAACCCAAAGTCGGATAACTTTGCATTGAAATGCTACAAGTAGAAAGACAACCAAGTTTAGTAACATTATTGACTGTTACTAAATAAATAGAAACACATTTTACATGAAAAATACATTACCCCGTCCAATAGGATATTTGAAGCCTTGAAGTCCCTGTAAATGATTTTCTTTTCGGATGAGTGTAAGAATGCAAGACCTTTAGCAGCACCCATAGCTATCTTGAGTCTTATGCTCCATGAAAGTGGTTGTACAGTTGAAATCATTCCTACAGACAGGAGGCAATGTTTATATTCAGTATAATATCCCAAAAGAGATTCAGATATTTTATGAGCAGAAAGTTGTCATGAGTGGGAAAGTTTTATGTGTAAATAATGTTATCATGATGCCATTCTCAAATACTACTAATAAAACTACTGCAGTACTATCTCGTTGCTTACTAAATTTCTTAATATTTTTCACTCTTACTTCGGAACAGGTGGTTTTCCAAACTTCCTTTTTGCATGAACTCGTAAACGAGTAACAGCTCTTTATCCTCCCAGCAATACCCAAGGAGCTTCACCAAGTTAGGATGATAAAGCCTTCCCAAGAAGTTCACCTCAGACTGCACCAAACAAATGGAGATTAAAATAACCTATACCAACCATCATTAAACCCATTAAATAGCTTTAAGAAAGTCAAAAGCAAAATAATGGTCGATGGAGAGAGAGAGAGTGCATAGCAATGAAAACTGAAAAGACTTGGTAAAGTATGACAAAGTAATATTTTAGCCAGTACAAGGTTAACACTAACTCCTTTTCCCCATACCATAAACCTCAAAGAAGGATGCTACAAGATATTCACAGTTTCTTCCATTTTCCGCAGCTTAACAACAGCTCTATCAATTATTAGTCTTCTAAGCTAATCTGATGTGAGGGCAAAAATGTCTTCCTCACACTATAAAGACTAGATCCTAGAAATTACTTTCCATATGAACACAATTCTACACTTTTTCAACTGTCATCCGCATGTATTGCCTTTAGAATATGTGCTTTCTAGGAAACATACTTTAACAATGTGGAACACCCAATGCCTCAAATAAGATTTAAGAACTAAATAGTCATATAATTATATAAGCTAGAACCCTTAATATTTCATAGCATTCACCAGAGGACCACTATTTCCCAAGTTCAGGTCATAGATCTTGTGGCACATAACAAATTCCAGGCGAACCATGATACGCCAACCAGAACAAGGAAACATTGACCTTACAAAAGAACTGATTTAGCTTGATAATTAAGATCATTATTAAACCGTAAATTCATCGACTCCGATCAAAATGGCTAGTTTTTTAGATAGGTTTTCCTACTGAAAATACTAACACAATCTAAGATCATTTCAGTTATAACAACAAAGGTTCATCCCACCAACCACAATAACTAAACATAACAAGAATTTACAACTGCAGAGGCTAACTCCACTAAGACAGCATAGAGCATACTAAACAAATTGGCAAAAGTTTTGAAGAATACATGGAAATCTAAGGACCAAAAAAGGATCAAATTTGAAGATAGAAGCACACCAAAACAAGATAAAACAAGGATAGGACTTGCATGCAATGAATAAATCAGGAAAATAACAGAATCTCACCTAAAAACAATATACAGGCAAATCGATAAAAAGGCGAAAATGGAAAGCATCTTTTACACCAAAAATGGACATACCTGCCATTCTTCAAATCCTTGCATACTTTCTGAATTCAATTTCTTAACAGCAACAATCATTCCACTACCAATTTTAGAAGGAGCATGAGTTTTCTCATCAAGATAACCTTTAAAAACCTTCCCAAAACCTCCTTCACCTAAAACAGTATCTGGTTTGAAATTCCTTGTCGCTGCTTTCAATTCAGCAAAAGTAAATACTTTAAGGCTTGGGGTTGGTAAGATTTGGCCATCTGGGAAAACTTCTTCTAAACTTCCACTTGCTGAATATTTACTGTTTCCACCAGTACTTCCAGAAAACCCATTTTCATTACTATTGTTCTTTGATGCTCCTGTTCAAATCAAAACAAAAATCAAGATTTTGTTGCCAAAAACATAGGGGTTCTGTAATTCATGAAAAAACCCATGTTTGAAAGTACAGAATTAGTAGTTTTTCATGTGAAAAAAATATGAACTTCTAAGATCCAAAAATGAACATAAGAATTAGTGAAAATTTAGTACCTGTGGTTGTTGAAATTCCAGTAGAACTTGGACTTCTATTAACAACAGGAGATCCCATACAATTCCCCATATTTGAAGAAACCCTTCCAATTTACTCCACTCAATTTCTCAAGTAGTTAAGATTTAGAGCAATCAAAACACATACTAGTACTCTTGTTTCCTTGTAAGTTCCGAGAAGAAACAAAACCGTAGCAAAACTTAAAGAGAAAAGAAAAGGAGTAAAAAGAGTCTAAATTTTCTTCATTTATGGCCACTCTTAATGAAGACTTTTCTTCGTAAGTCTTCCTTTTCCTTCGTTTCCCTGCAAATTTTCTCTTGTCAAATTCTTATCTTTGAAAACAATAATATTATTATTATTAAATGACAAAGAAAACAAAGACCGAGATAAGCCGAGTAATACTTTCCTGCATCTCGTACTGCCGATCACGCTATTTAAATCGAAAATGCTAACCGTGGGGCAAAACCAAACGCAGATGATATGGACAAACGTGGGAACAGTGAACCAGTGGTTCTTTGCGGACCGCCTAAATGAATTGGACAAAAACCGTCTGTCACATGGGATTAGCTGGGGTCTTTTTTGGGCTCCATCATTTGAAAATTTATAAGGGTGCGGTTTTAACCTAGTCCAATTAGGTCCATCAAGAATTTTTGGCGGGGAATGAGAGAAAGGTTAAAGAAAAATGACGTGCCTTCCATCCATAGCTTCCCACAAAAACACCCCTGTTAATCTACTATGGGGAAGGTTCCACCTCCTTTCCCACATTTGTCTTATCATATTAATCTTGCCTGTAGTCGGGCGGTTTTAATTGGGTCTTAAAAATAACTTTCGGAATTAATAAGCACTTTCGTGAATTTTAAATGCTAGCGGGGTTAAATTCTACGAGGGATTACCAATCGGAGGATTATTTTGTCTTCTAGGCATTGAGTTTGGTAACTTCCTGCGGGGTCATGCTTAAACGATTTTTTTTGGTGCAGGCTCATAAGATTTAAAATTTGTCACATCATCGTGTAGTAGGGACTGATTCTTATGGTTGTGAAGAGACAAAAACATCAAATGATTATGCGTTGAACGAAAAACAATGGAAAATTAAGACTCAAAACTTAAATGATAAAATAATAAATCATAATGTAGGAAAATGTGTAATGATTTCACGCTAAAACATAGAAGTGCATAACGGTTTTGCAAACTTTCTTTCCTATTTCTGAGGAAGGAAGGTATGAACATGGGGTTCTGGCCACGCTTTTTGGCTTGTGAACCTTGTGAAAGTCATTCATAATAGTTAGTCTTATAGCGTCCACAATGAGTTGTAATGGATACGATAACATGGTATATTTGCTAAACTGATATCCGCAACGGATGTAATTGTTTTCAACACAATCACTAAGGTGAAACAAAGGCATCAAGGTTGATAGGACAAGTTGATCATCAAGCATGGAGGTACACACGGATTCAAGGCACTGCAAATGTATTGTAGCTCACTTCCATATAAGTTATTTCCACATGCCTCAAAATATAATGAATCGATTGAATAAGGTCAAAAGACAATATGACTAGATAAGCATAATCCTGAATGAAAGTCAATTGCGTAAGTATTGGACTTCTTTATGCGTGTCCTAGAGACTTGGAGGTTTGGTGTTTAAAAACCTTCATTTACTTATCCTAATAATAACGTAGAAAATGGCTTGCCGAATGTTATTTGAGACAAATACAATTTGGGATCAAGTTCTCAAGGCACATCACGTATACAATCAAGATCGTCTATCTGAAACCAACAAGCAGCATATCTTTTGAATTCGCGAAGCAATTTTCAAGGCTTGGAGATCATAAAGAAACATTATACTTTGAATGTTAAAAATGGGATATTTGTTAAAACTTTAAACCATCAATGGCTTACTCCTACATCCTTCACATCATCAATACATCTGAAGAAGCTTCTCAACGTCATCTGTTATTTACTTTTGTTAATAATCAGTAAGATCTCTTACAACTTCAACAACATTTTAGTTATTCTTAAGTCCAACAGATTCCTACAATAAGGTTGTTTCATGGCATTACAAACTTTCTTCAAAGATCTCAGGTCAATTCTCAGTAAGTTTTACATATAAGCAACTCATTCAAAAAGGGGAAAAATGGCATCATGGAGGAAAATAATACAGAAAAATAAAAAAATTAAAGAGTTTTGTTTCACGTGGATACTGTTAGAGCACTGCTCGGTCGAACTCGCAAGCGTTGTTATCTCAAGCTTGTTTGTCAATGTTTGTGATCAAAACTATAAGTCTTGATTTCTAGTCTACTTATAGTGATGTCTCGGACTAGGATAGATTGTGTAGTTGAGCATTAGACTTCACGGCGTTCATCAAATTGAAGACGAAAAACTACTAAGGCGAGCTTGTGGAACTTCATCAACAAAAAGTATGTGGAGACTAAAACTCATCTATCACTTGGAAAGTCTATTTCTACTCTATCTCTTATATTGAGACAAAGGTCGTTTATGGTTTTCGAGTATACACATTTGAGATTTCGAGCTGAGATTAACTCGCTTACATATTTCTCGGA
>JAJJMB010001692.1:295227-488069 GCA_023531105.1 Papaver atlanticum
TCGTCTCATCGTTTGTGATTCCACAATATCTTGTTTCGCTACCATACAATTAAGATTATTGTGAGGTGATTGATAATACTAGGTTGTTCTTCGGGAATATAAGTCCAGTTTATCAATTGTTTCATGTGCACGTTGATTTATCAAAAGATGGAACAAAACTCGTAGGTATTTCTGTGGGAGACAGATTTATGTATTCCAATAGAATTTTCTGTGTGAGATAGATTTGTTTATCAAGTCTTCGACTTTGGGTTGTAGCAACTCTTAGTTGTGGGTGAGATCAGCTAAGGTAATCAAGTGCGTAGTATCCTGCTGGGATCAGAGATGTAAGGAGCGCAATTGTACCTTGAATCAGTATGAGATTGATTAGGGTTCAACTACAGTCCAGTCCGAAGTTCATTTGTAGTGGGCTAGTGTCTGTAGAAGCTTAATACAATGTGGTGTTCAAATCTGGACTAGGTCCCGGGGTTTTTCAGCATTTGTGATTTTCCTCGTTAACAAAATTCTGGTGTCTGTGTTATTTCTTTTCCGCATTATATTTTGTTATATAATTGAAATATCACAGGTTGTGCGTTGAATCGATCAATTGGGAAATCCAACCTTTGGTTGTTGATTGAAATTGATTGATCCTTGAACATTGGTCTTTGGTACCGTTCAAGTTATTCCTCTTATATTCAATCGGGCTCGCAAATTCCTATTTGCTGATTGCGGATTGAATTAAGAGATAGAGATATAAAACTCTTTGATATACTTTTCTCTAGATGAGTCTGACTGTCTAGTTGATTCTCTTGAAAGTATATTGGAGTTTGTCTATTCAGATTTCCAAATGAATTATTAGTTTTGGTTATTGTACCCCCGCTTTTTCAGATACTTCAATGCCTCGTGGAATAGTATAATTAAGAAACGTTATTTTAAAAGAAAATTTGAATATCATAGTTGTTGCAATGTCAAGATACACATTGGTAAAGCTATACTACTTTCATAATTGGTGGGTATCGCAACAAAGCTTAAACGAGGTATGCTCAAGACTCTACAAACTCAGTGCAAGCAAGTGCTAAATATATGGTACAAAAAACAATATAGAAAACGAGATAGATTTCTAATCATTCGTGTTTATGAATGTAATATAAAGGAAGAAATTGAATGCATGTTCCTTAGTATAAGGTTTTGTAAAAGAAAAACATCCCTCCAAAGGTAAGCTTTTCCATATGAGAAGTATCTTATAACTCTTTGTTGAATCTACAGGTGCTGAGATATAGAGGAATAAATATGATAAGTATTAGTTTGTAACACCCCCTCAACCACGACCGACCCCACCCTTTGGACACCCACACGAGTAGGTAGTTTTGTTCTCGGGGCTTTTTAGGACCCCAAAAGGCCTCGTCAACATGGAGAATCTAAGATGCACTTTATTGCCAAGGCTCTGAACGCTTCCTAAGTGATATATATCTGCACCCCCAAGAGAGCCGTCCTCGACTTTTGTACCAAGTCTGTAACGCCCCCTCGACCACGACTGACGATATTTCTCACCCTTTGGACACCCAGACAGGTAGGTGGTTTTGTTCCTGGGCTTTTTAGGACCCCAAAAGGGCTGTCAACATGGAGAATCCGAAATGCACCATATCAGCCCAGGATTTGGATGTTTCCTAAGCGATATGGGACTATTTCACCCACACACCCAAGAAATCCGTCATCGGTTCTGATACCAAATTTGTAACACTTCTTCGACAATGGCAGGAGATGTTTCCCACTCTTTGGACACCCATATTGATACGTAGTTTTGTTCCTGGGGAATCCGAGATGCACCTTATTTCCCACCCTTTCTCAAACTTTAGGACCCTAAGAGGCCTCGTCAACATGGAGAATCGGAGATGCACCTTATTTGCCCAGGCTCTGGATGGGTTTTGAGCGATACGAGACTTTAAAAAGACGAGGGTACCCAAATACACCATAATCTTTTTGTTTCAATCTATAAGTCCTCTTACCAAGTGTGATCGTATATGGAAAAAGTCGAGACAATACAACAACTTCGGTATTCACACTTTGTGTGATTGTCTATGGATACGAGATCGAGACAATACGACTACCAAAGTGTGATACTTGATAATAGGTTCAGACTTAATGATAGACGCATTTATGTGTCTATTATCATCTCTATTGTATATTGTTAGTACCAATTTTTTGTACTTATTATGGTGTTTTATGTGTTTGTAGGTATTTTTGGGAAATAAACATTTTTGGAAAAATCGGCTCGAAAAGTTGTCTAAAGGCACCCAAGGGACATTTGTTATTCGGACTCTCACTACTGGATAAGGGGTACCCAAATTACTATCGGCACCCAAGCAGCAGGATAAGGGGCACCTTCATCCCTTTCGTTTGAATTTTACTCTTGGCGGGAAATTTGGTTCTTCACAGGCAGAGTTGGGTTTGATTTTTTTGGACGGGATTTAAGGAGATTCAACGGCTGAATTTGATTGGGTTTGTTCCTCTGGACTTAACAGACGTGGTATGGTCTTTGGTTTCGACCAGAATTGGCTAGAATTCAAGTGTGGAGCAAAACAGGCGTGATATTCCCATAAGATATTTTCGGAATTTTCGGTAATTTTGGGAAGTTTTCTTGTGGCTTCTGCGTGCCTAACTTATTCTGGGACGTGAAGGAATGTTTCTGGTATGTGCAGCACGAGATTAGACGCGTAATTAATCTAAAAATGGAAATTATTCTTTTCCATGCATGGGAGTAAATAAGAATTATTTTGTGTAATTGACGCGTGATTTTTTGGCTTTTGGTGTATAAATAGAGTCACAAGGTTCCATAGAAGGGTGTCGAGAGTTGGGAGCAGTTAGGAAGAACCAGAGAGTCGAGAAATCAAGTGGCAGAAAAAAATCCATTTTCTGCTGTTGTGAAGAACACGAAGAACATAAGACGCACGCCGAACCGTCGTTTTCCAACAGTGACAACGACAATTGCTTGTGGGTCGTATTGCTACAGTGACAACAACACTTCAGTTTTATCGTTCTCTGTAACAACTCGGTTTGTAACAAATAAAAGTGTTACAAACCCGGTTTTATTGTTTTTCTCCCATTTCATTATTGTGAACACCATTTTTGAGCAATAAAGATGAATTTTGAGCGTGTTTCCATGATGATGAGCTAATTCTCGCGTAACCAAGGCACGGAGGAAGCTATTTATGCATAAATAATTGGTAACTATTCTATTTTTCTCTAATTTGTATTTTATAATTCACTCAATCACTACTTTGTAGAATTTTAATTGTTTGCATTATTTTCTTAGTTAGTTGTGATTCAATTAGATAGGTTATACTTTGTTTAGATAATCTATGCTTAGGGAATACAATTAATGTTTGAGAATATGCCTGATTATTTGTGAATTAAGAAATAAGAGATTTAAAAGATAATTAGAGTTTTGGAATTTTTACCATCATTCATTCATGTGTAATAGTGGAATCTAGTGTCTTGGTTATTTTCAATCTTGAAATAAAATTTGGAATTAAATTTTCTCTATTTTTAGTTTCAATAAGTCTAAAATCAATTGCTTTCACAAGTCTCAACGAGCCTTTTACTACAACAAAGTTGAAATCACATCAATTTTTGGCGCCGCCGACGCGGACTTGTTTTTAAGTTAGAGTTTTTAGATTTATTAGTTTTTTTTATATTTTTATTATTTTCTCTTTGTTCTATTTTACGTTTCTTTGGGTATATTTCTTTGTGCTACAGGTTTGGAGTTTGGACCGAAAAGAATTTAAGCCAAAGACTTTGGTGACTAAGAGATTAGGAGCCAAAGATAAAAGCTAAAAGAAAAGGAAAAGAAAGACAAAGAATTTATTTTATTTTATTTTATTAGGTTTTTAGATTTTATTTTTATTTCTTAGATTTTATTTAGATTTTATTTTTAGAAATTGTATTAGGATATCTTTTATTTTTGTATTTTTTTTTTCTTTTGCACTTTTTTTTTGGACTGTGGACTTTGAGACATTATTCTTTTATTTTTAAACCCTACGGAAGGGTAGTTTTAAATATTAAACCGTTTGCAGAGAAGGACGACGATTACGATATCATCTCGGCCCCTCGGGTTCGTACATGACATAGGAGCCGTGGCCCGAGTCGACTTCAGCGGTTCTTCGCCCGTCTGGTACGGGAGGTAAGTTTTTCGAAACACCCGCGAATCCCCTGTCAGCGGGTTTACTGTCTTCCTTAAGGTGAATATATGTTGAGGACTGAATACGGATTTTAATTTCCTAGTAAAGGGCAAGGACTGGCCATACAAGATAAGGGTTCGGATTTCATCACCGTTCTCTTCTTGCCCGCCTTAGGAAACAATACCAAACACGAACTCAAGCTTAAAATATTGACTAGAACGAGACCTATAGGGTAACGAGCTTAATAGGAAAGTCGTTCGAAAAATATTGGTTGCTCTTTTAAGCATACTTTGAAGTTCAGGAAGATTACTGTAAGTCGATTAGAGCCGCCTTGTAACCCAGGGAAGCATTGCCAAAGAGGTGGGGGTATCAAAGCTCCTCTGAGCTTCCCCTACTTCTCTTCGACTCACTTTATTCGGATCGATCCAGAGAGGTTTGCTTATATTGTAACGAATTCCCTTTTGAAAGAGTAGAAGCTGGTCTAGAAATAATCTAAGTGGAGCCATCATGCTTGTTGTTTGCTAGAAATATTTAGGTTTGCTTTGGTGGAGTCAGCCTGTTGTGTGTTTGCTTAGAACCTCCCTTCCTTAGGATTTTTTTTTTTTTTTTTTTAGTGTATGCCAAAATCGCTCAAGTCCATTAGTGAGCGTGCTTGGAAAAGAGACACTTTTGGCCGTTTGATTAGTGACGAGCCTAGAGGTTCTTCTTTTGTAAACGGGGAGCTCGAAGACTCTTCTTTGGAGAGCCCTGTTTTTGGAAACTTCAGTTTTCAGAATTTAAGTCTTAGTGAGGAATTCACCCCTAGGATTTTTACTGTGCCAACAATGACAACTTTGAAGGAGTACATGTACCCAACTAGGACCAACCGACCATCGTGCATTAAGTTGCCAGCCTCTATGGCTAATTATGAGTTGAAACCTGGTATTCTTCAGATGATCCCTATATTCTTAGGAAAAGATGATGAAAACCCTTACTTTCATGTTAGGGACAGTGAAGAAATTTGTGGAACAATTAATATTAAAGACCTTAGTGATGAAGTCTTGAAACTTAGGATGTTCCCCTTTTCCTTGAGAGATAAAGCCAAGACCTGGCTGAACAACCTACCATCTGAATCCATACAAACATGGCAGGAACTTATTGCTGCCTTCTATTTAAAATTCTACCCCAAGCATAAAACTGCAGCTGTTAGGCAGAAAATTAGTGCTAGTGTTCAACAAGAGGGAGAATCGCTTTATAAGTTTTTAGAGAGATTCAATGATCTCCTAGCCCAATGTCCTCACCATGGGTTTGAGAAAATGAAACTAGTAGAGATTCTTTGTGATGGTTTAGACTATTCGACCAAAGCCACGGTCGAGTCTTTGTGCGCTGGTGAGTTCACTAGTAAAAATGCTGATGATGCGTTTTCCTTCTTAGAAGTTGTCGCTGAAAAATCCCAACAGTGGGAGTCTTGTGTTAAACCCTCTAAAAGACTCTTGATCAATAGAAGTAGCACCAATGTGGTTGATACAGGCTTTGGGTTTGATGCTAAGTTTACTGTTTTATCTAGAAGGTTAGAAGCTTTGGAATTGAATCAGTCTAAACATAGGTTTTTTGTTGAACCTGATAATAGGATTAGAGCCTCTCAAGTCTCTAGTTGTGCAATAGAACCCAATAACTCGTTTTGGGAAGGTCAGGTTAGTGAAGAGCAAGCCCATGTTGTCTATAACAACGCTAGATTTGAAAACCGTCAGAAGTTTGACCCATACTCAGAAACCTACAGCCCTGGTTGGAGAAACCATCCTAATTTCTCTTGGTATAAAGGACAGAGTCAAGGCCAGTCTAGTAATTCTCAGCTTCCCCCAGGTTTTGGTTATAATAAGAACTCTTCAGGTCAAGCCCAGTTCCAGAACCCTTCTGAGAATAGAATAACTAGCTTAGAGGAATCTCTTAGTATATTAAAAAAGAGCCAGGACATGTTCGCGTAGACCCAAGAAATATTATTAAAGAACCAGGCTAGTTTTCAATAGGAAACCAAGCAGAATTTTTAACATAATGCCAAGACTCTTGCTAAGTTAGAACTTCAAGTTGGTCAAATGGCTAAGATTCTAAGTGAGAGAGATAATGAGAGTTTTCCTAGTCAGACTCAACCTAATCCTAGAGGAGTTCATGAAATAGGAGGAAGATCATCTGATCATGTGAATGCAATCAAAACCCTTAGGAGTGGTAGAGAAATAGACAATAAGGTTGCCATGCCTGATAGTGAACATGCTGTAGTTCACCCTTCTGAATCAGAAGCTGAAGAGATTGATGGAACCTCTAAGGAGACCGATGAGGCCCCTGGTAAGCCAAACTTTGTTCCCAGAGCCCCATTCCCACAATTGCTAGTACCAACTAAGAAGGAGTCCACTTTTAATGATATTTTGGAGGTTTTTAAGAAGGTAACTATCAACCTTCCATTATTAGATGCAATTAAGCAGATTCCTCCTTATGCCAAGTTCCTTAAGGACTTGTGTACGCGAAAGCGTAAGCTTAGTGTCCATAAGAAAGCCTTCCTAGCTAGTCATGTGAGTTCTATTATTCAGAATACTACTACTCCTAAGTATAAAGACCCAGGTTCCCCTACCATTGCTTGTACAATAGGTAAATACCGTGTTGAGAAAGCGCTGCTTGACTTAGGAGCCAGTGTGAACTTACTCCCATACCATGTGTACCTTAAGCTAGGACTTGGTGAGATGAAACCTACACAGATAACACTTCAGTTAGCTGATAGGTCCGTGAAAATTCCTCGTGGTGTGATCGAGGATGTTCTTATTGAGGTCGACAAGTTTATTTATCCAGTGGATTTTGTTATCCTAGATACCCAACCTGTCCCTGACCCAGAGAACCAGATACCTGTAATTCTAGGTCGCCCGTTTTTAGTTACATCCAATGCGATCATCAACTGTCGAAATGGTATTATGAATTTGTGTTTTGGTAACATGAACATTGAGCTGAACATTTTTCATATTAGTAAGCTACCCTCTGAAATAGATGACTCGAGCATAGAAGAGGTCAACATGATAGGAACATTAGTCGAGGAGTCATTACCAAACACTTTGTTAGAAGATCCACTAGAAAAATGCCTAGCCCACTTTGGGATTGATTTTGATGATGATAATGTGATTAATGAGGTGAATGCTTTGTTAGATTCAAACCCTTTGTTGGACACTAGTAATGTTTGGAAACCTAAGTTCGAACCACTACCAGTTTCTGAGTCTACTCTAGTTCCTTCGTTAGAAGAGACTCCTAAGTTGGACCTTAAACCATTACCAGATACCTTGAAGTATGTGTTTTTAGGCCCATCTGAAACTTTACCTGTGATTGTAGCATCCAACTTGGATAGTGATCAGGAAAGTAGGCTAGTAACCGTCCTTCAAAACAACAAGGAAGCTTTAGGATGGACCATAGCAGACATTAAGGGTATAAGTCCTACTGTTTGTATGCATCATATTTATTTAAAGGAAGATACCAAACCTTCTAGGGAGATGCAACGTCGACTAAACCCTTATATGAAAGAGGTAGTTCGAACCGAGATTCTTAAGTTGTTAGATGCAGGCATTATCTACCTTATTTCAGACAGCAAGTGGGTCATCCCTGTTCAGGTTGTCCCCAAGAAATCCAGTATTACTGTAGTCCAGAATGAGAACAATGAGTTAATCCCAACCCGAGTGACCACGGGTTGGCGTGTTTGTATTGACTATAGGAAATTGAACAGGGTCACTAGGAAGGACCACTTTCCCCTTCCTTACATCGACTAAATGCTAGAGATATTAGCTGGACATAGTCACTAATGCTTCTTAGATGGCTACTCCGGATATAATCAGATCGTTATTGCCCCTGAAGACCAAGAAAAAACTACTTTTACCTGTCCCTTTGGTACCTTTGCGTATTTGTAATGCCACTGCGACTTTTCAACGTTGTATGATGAGCATATTTTCTGACATGGTAGAACGGTTCTTAGAGGTTTTTATGGATGATTTTTTAGTATTTGGTTCGTCTTTTGATGAGTGCTTGCATCATTTGTCATTAGTTTTGACTAGGTGTAAGGAGAAGAATTTAGTGCTTAATTGGGAGAAATGTCATTTCATGGTTCGTTCAGGAATTATTTTAGGGCATATCGTATCTTATAAGGGTATAGAGGTAGATAAATCCAAAGTTGACCTTATTAAGACTTTACAGGTACCAAAAACCGTAAGAGATATTAGGTCATTCTTAGGGCATGCAGGTTTTTATCGTCGATTTATTAAGGATTTTAGCTTTATTTCTAGACCTCTTTGCAATTTGCTTGCAAAGGATGTTAAGTTCGTCTTTGATGATGCTTGTTTAGAGGCTTTTGAGAAGCTTAAGACTTTACTCACTACCGCCCCCATAGTCCAGGCACCCAACTGGAACCTACCCTTTGAGATCATGTGTGATGCTTCAGATTTTTCTATTGGTATTGTGCTAGGTCAGTGAGAAAACAAATTACTCCATGTGATTTACTATGCTAGGAAAACTCTGAATGATGCCCAATTGAACTATACTACTACAGAGAAGGAACTATTAGCCATTGTGTTCTCCTTAGACAAGTTTAGACCCTATCTCTTAGGTTCTAAGGTCATAATCTTCACTGATCATGCTGCTTTGAAGTATCTTCTTTCCAAGAAGGATACAAAACCTAGATTGATTAGATGGATCCTATTGTTGCAGGAATTTTCCTTAGACATTAGAGACAAAAAAGGTGCAGAAAATGTAGTAGCAGACCACTTGTCTAGGCTTGTTATGGATGCCCCTGATGATTCCCCTTCTGTTAGAGATAGTTTTCCTGATGAACAACTGTTCTTTGTTACCCAATTACCTTGGTATGCGAATATAATGAACTATCTTGTTACTGGTCGAATGCCCCAACATAAGGGTAAACAAGATCGTTCTAGATTTTTAGCTGAGTTTAAGCACTTCTTTTGGGATGATCCTTATTTGTTTAAGTATTGTCAAAACAAGATTATTAGGAGTTGTATACCTGAGATTGATCAGTCCAGTATTATTTCCTTTTGTCATGATCATGCTTGTGGGGGTCACTTTAGTGCTAAGAAGACTGCTGCTAAGATATTGCAGTGTGGATTCTATTGGCCTTCGTTGTTTAAAGATTCCCACAGTTATTGTGTTACTTGTGAACGTTGCCAGAAATTAGGAACCATTTCCCGTAGGAACATGATTCCCTTGAACCCTATTTTAGTTATTGAGGTCTTTGATGTGTGGGGTATTGACTTTATGGGTCCGTTTCCTAATTCTTTTGGTAACCTATACATCCTTGTCGTTGTAAACTATGTCTCTAAGTGGATTGAGGCGGTTGCGTGTAAAACCACTGACCATAGGGTTGTGATTGAGTTCTTGAAAGATAATATACTTACACGTTTTGGTACACCGCGAGCTATAATTAGTGATGGAGGGTCGCACTTTTGTAATGGACCTTTTAGGGTTTTGATGAAGAAATATGGTATTACACATAAAGTAGCTACCTCGTATCATCCACAAACTAGTGGTCAGGTAGAGGTTTCCAATAGAAAGATAAAACGTATATTAGAGAAAACAGTCAATCCTAATCGGAAAGACTGGTCGTCTAGGCTTACTGATGCCTTATGGGCTTACCGTACTGCGTTTAAGACCCCCATTGGAATGTCACCTTATCGACTTGTGTATGGAAAGGCATGTCACTTACCTGTTGAGTTAGAACATAGAGCATATTGGGCTGTTAAGCAACTAAATTTTTCACTTGACAAGGCAGGATCCCATAGGAAACTCCAGCTCAATGAGTTGGAAGAGATTCGTAGAGATGCATACGATAGTGCTAAGGAGTACAAGAACAAAATAAAACTTGTGCAAGATAGAAATAATTTAAGAAAGTCATTTTCTCCAGGTCAAAAAGTTCTTCTGTATGATACTCGTTTGCATCTATTCCCCGGGAAGTTACGCTCTCGGTGGACCGGTCCTTTTGTGGTCCGTACGGTTTTTCCTCATGGAGCTGTTGAGATCGAGACACCGGATGGTAGTAGTTCTTCGAAGGTTAACGGTCAGAGATTGAAACCCTTTTTAGAGCCCTTTCCTACAGGTGATGTTGAGGAGGTCCCTCTGGAGGACTATGTTTACCTTGATTGACCATCGAGGCGGTTTGTATGTTGTATATTATTTTTGTAGGTTTTTGATTCTACTTCACCCAGGTACTATCTTTCCGACTTCTCTCTTTACTGATTCCTCATGTTATTTATACTTTTGGTACTGTTCTTTAATTAGAAACATTGAGGACAATGTTAGATTTAAGTTTGGGGGTGGGGTAGAAACTTTTTGTTACCTTTTTGTTGCAATAAATAAACTCCAGAGCCTAGAAATTTATGCCTATTAAGGATAGCACTAACCAATCTAAGTGGATGGAAGCATCTTGATTGTAGGAGTTGAGGAACCAATCTGAGTAGATGGAAACATCTAAAGAGTCTATTCATAAAAGCACAGAGCTCAGGTGTTAGAAATAACATGATAGTTTCACCGTATCTTGGAATCATCTTATTACTTCTGTTTTTGTTTTTGCAAATTTTATGTTGATGTCTGCTGGGTTGAAATAGAGTGATTGAGTTACTTAAAAAAAAAAAAGACCAGACCAATTAGACCAATCGGAATAACACTTGGATAGCAATATGTGTGTGTTCTCCCTGTCTCCGTCGCCTAAACAAGCGTGGAACGCAGGATCCACGGGAATTACCATGTAATCTGCTGATAAGAAGCATGCGCTTGGATCCAAAAGATCTAATCATGTCGTTAAAAAAAAAAAGGTTTATTATAAAGTCGACCACTGGTTCCCTTGTATATGCCAGTTGTGTTGACCTAGAGTTAGGATTATCGACCGCTGGTCCCCTTGTATATGCCAGCTGTGTTTATATTAGTCAAGACCAGTATCTCAATCCACTAGGTCATAGGATTCATCTTGGCATTTACGTCCATTCGCAACCATCTATTTCTTTTTCCATCTTCTTAATCTATTTATGTGATTTGTTTGATTCCGGATATTGATGTCCATAGTGCGACTATCTGAGTAGATCTCTGTCACTTATATATGAATTTTAGTATGCTTGAGTGCAAACTCGTGTACAGCAATTGGAATTTCGCATCAGGGTACTTCCTCTTGTAGTCAATGAGAGTATGCCAACCAAAGAGATTCTTTAGTGCTTTCCCAGGTTCAGCGTAGATAGCTAGGGTCTGGAGTAAAGGTTTTGTGGGTACACCTCTGGTAAACCCTCCCGAGACTGTAACTCGGCCACTAGGGCCACCTAGGGGTTCAAAGGCTTGTTGCACATGCTAAGTGCAATCGCGATGCCTGCGACAGTGAGTTAGGATTTTATTTTGTAGTTTTGATTTGCTCGGGGCTAGCAAATAATAAGTTTGGGGGTATTTGATAGACGCATTTATGTGTCTATTTTCATCTCTATTGTGTATATTGTTAGTATCAATTTTTTGTACTTATTATGGTGTTTTATGTGTTTGTAGGTATTTTTGGGCAATAAACATTTTTGGAAAAATCGGCTCGAAAAGTTGTCTAAAGGCACCCAAGGGACATTTGTTATTCGGACTCTCACTACTGGATAAGGGGTACCCAAATTACTATCGGCACCCAAGCAGCAGGATAAGGGGCACCTTCATCCCCTTCGTTTGAATTTTACTCTTTGCGGGAAATTTGGTTCTTCACAGGCAGAGTTGGGTTTGATTTTTTTGGACGGGATTTAAGGAGATTCAACGGCTGAATTTGATTGGGTTTGTTCCTCTGGACTTAACAGACATGGTGTGGTCTTTTGTTTCGACCAGAATTGGCTAGAATTCAAGTGTGGAGCAAAACAGGCGTGATATTCCCGTAAGATATTTTCGGAATTGTCGGTAATTTTGGGAAGTTTTCTTGTGGCTTCTGCGTGCCTAACTTATTCTGGGACGTGAAGGAATGTTTCTGGTGTGTGCAGCACGAGATTAGACGCGTAATTAATTTAAAAATTGAAATTATTCTTTTCCATGCATGGGAGTAAATGAGAATTATTTTGTGTAATTGACGCGTGATTTTTGGGCTTTTGGTGTATAAATAGAGTCACAAGGTTCCATAGAAGGGTGTCGAGAGTTGGGAGCAGTTAGGAAGAACCAGAGAGTCGAGAAATCAAGTGGCAGAAAAAAATAATCCATTTTTTGCTGTTGTGAAGAACACGAAGAACATAAGACGCACGCCGAACCGTCGTTTTCCAACAGTGACAACAACAATTGCTTGTGGGTCGTATTGCTATAGTGACAACAACACTTCAGTTTTATCGTTCTCTGTAACAGCTCGGTTTGTAACAAATAAAAGTGTTACAAACCCGGTTTTATTGTTTTTCTCCCATTTCATTATTGTGAACACCATTTTTGAGCAATAAAGATGAATTTTGAGCGTGTTTCCATGATGATGAGCTAATTCTCGCGTAACCAAGGCACGGAGGAAGCTATTTATGCATAAATAATTGGTAACTATTCTATTTTTCTCTAATTTGTATTTTATAATTCACTCAATCACTACTTTGTAGAATTTTAATTGTTTGCATTATTTTCTTAATTAGTTGTGATTCAATTAGATAGGTTATACTTTGTTTAGATAATCTATGCTTAGGGAATACAATTAATGTTTGAGAATATGCCTGATTATTTGTGAATTAAGAAATAAGAGATTTAAAAGATAATTAGAGTTTTGGAATTTTTACCATCATTCATTCATGTGTAATAGTGGAATCTAGTGTCTTGGTTATTTTCAATCTTGAAATCAAATTTGGAATTAAATTTTCTCTATTTTTAGTTTAAATAAGTCTAAAATCAATTGCTTTCACAAGTCTCAACGAACCTTTTACTACAACAAAGTTGAAATCACATCACTTAACCAAACTCTATAGGATCACTATCAAGTATATCGGAGTTAACGTAAAGTGCAAATTACTATTAATTATATAAACAAATATAATTACGAAAAACAAAAGTAAATCACATAGCAAGATTTTGTTAACGAGGAAACTGCAAATGCAGAAAAACCCCGGGACCTAGTCCAGAATTGAATACTCTCAGAATTAAGCCGCTATACAAAATATACACCAACTTCATATAGTTGAGACCAAGCAACTACCCCTAGTTCACTTAGTTTCCTCAGTATCCATGCGCTTCCGACTTCGATGAGTTACGTACTGGTACAATTCCTTTGGATCGTATTCCAAACAGCAAAGGAACAACGAATCTGTTTGGTAACAACTCTAATGATTCTTTCCAAGATAAAGATATCTCAAGTCATACGCAAAGGCTCTTCCATTAACTCCGTATTACTTGATAGTGATCCTATAGAGTTTGGTTAAGTCCGAACCTATTATCAAGTAATCACACTTTGTTTATTGTATTGTCTCGATCTTGTATCCATAGACGATCACACAAAGTGTGGATACCGATTTGTCGTATTGTCTCGACTTTGTCCATAGACAATCACTTTCGGTAAGAGGACTTATAGGTGGATAATTTAAATATTGTGGTGTATTTTGGTACCCTCGTCTTTTCAATTGGTATCAGAGCAGGGAAACACGAAAAGATCTAACAATCTATGTTTGGTGCGATCCAACCTATAAGAATTGAATCTATGTCTGATTCAGTTAACGTTATGCAAGAGTATGAATGCTCAAATGTTGAAGATGCTCCCACTTATTGTTTGATATCAAGTGTTTTTGCTTAACGAAATTTTGGTGCAATTGCGGTGCTATAATGACTATGTTCATTTCAATTGCTTCTGGTTAAGAAAATAATTGTGCAAGTCAATTTTAGTGACAACCAAACTTGACATCAAGTGTTAAGCAATAACTTATAAGAGAAGAATAATAATAGAAGAAAATAGAAAACAGAACACACACTAGGAACCAGATTCGAAGAAAATATATTCTCTGGATTATGAACAAGAAAACTATTACAATTCTCTCTTTGTTACGCTCACAATCTCTCTAGGTAAATAACCTTAAACTGTTTGCTAAGCTTGCTTTTACAATAATAATTGTCTCACAAACTTATCTCTAGGTGATTTGTCTCACAAACCTCCTTTCTTAGATGTGTCTAAAACCACACTGTCTAGATCTAGGTGTGTTTGTATCACAAACCACACTCTAGATCTAGGTGTGTCTGTATCACAAACCATACTCTAGATGTCTTAGCTATGAGCTAAATATCTATATTTATAGCTTTAACGGTATCCCAAACCTTATAGGAATTTATTTTCTTATCTAGGAATAATTCCTTTTCTAGGTATATTACCTTATCTAGGAAGTATTTCCTTATCTAGGTATACTTCCTTACTTTGGTTTGATTTGGTTTCCCAAAGCTCTTAGGAATCTATTTTCCTTTTATAGGAATACTGCCTTAAATCAGTAATCCCTCCTAAATTACAATTCTATCCTCAATCCATCTTGAGGATCACTAGTTCCGGGGATTGGAAGATACACATGTATCAAGATCTCAAAGAGAAACTATAAAGTGATGCCGATCTCACACAACTAATCAATCAAATAAATCCGATTCTAGTTGGATCCCAGCCGATCAAGGTTTGTGCATACACAAAGATACGAAAACCAATAAGAAATCTTCTTCGTCTTCAAACCTTTTTTAATCTTCAATAATAACCTGCACAACACCACTTGAATCTCTTGTGATCAATCACACACAAAATGGAGTCTGTTAAAAATGGATTATCACAAGATGTCTTTAGATCTAACAACAGTTCTAAAGATCCCGTCGATACTTCGATCTAGTTTGAGTGAATCTTATATCATAAGAGAAGATTCTCAAGAATAAACAAACTAGGTGCAATCAAAGTTTCAACAACCATTAGTAAATCAAATCAATCGAAAACTAATAACACTGCAATTATCTAGTTTCCCACCAACGGTACTTGTAGAGCTTCCTGATCCCATAGAAGTCTTTAAACGAGCGGTCGTAAGAGATTTCGCCTAATTAGGATAATTTCCTCTTTGAATAGATGGCTCCACCAGAAACAACAAGAAATGAAGTTTGCCTGGCTCTTAGGATAGTTTTCTAGAAATGCAAACTTAGGTATTTATAGACCAAGGATGTTTGGACATCAAGGAATTTCCAATACCGAAAATATTCTCAAGATATGCAATGAATGGCAAAATTCGGTTTTCCTAATTCCAATAAATACTTGTCCAATATTTCCGAAATCTCTCAATAGAAAATCTCCAATTATTAAATGCACATTACTAATTTTCATTCTCTAGAGATATGCATTTCATTGCTGGTAATTAAAGCATATAAACCAAAAACCTTAATTAAAAGATTATTAATTTATCTCGGCACAGGATCTCCTTTAGTACTAAGGAATATCTTTGAACAATAAATGATAAGAGTTACTATACATGTTCAAAGTATGTTGACATCTCTTCACTGTAAATCCTTATTCATATTTACATGGATTTACATTCTTGGAATCGGTTATACCACACTTCCAAACAAGTTTAGAATTGGTTGACCTGTATTCCAAGATAACTATGTGATTGATCAAATATCAAATCATATACATGGGTTCAATCGGTTCTACCAATCACTATGATCGTGTTAGAGCATAGCTCGGTTGAACCCACCAAGCGTTGGTATGTCAAGTTTGGTTGTCATATTTTAGTAATAAAAACTCATTTAAAGAGTCGCTTGATTATTTACTAGAGTCAACTTCGTATAGGTTAGCTAGAAAGTTACTAGGATATGAGACTTACAAGTATTACGTGAAGACTTGAAGAATGTGAAGAAGTAAAGAGCTACAACGACGACATCATCCTTCCACTTGAGGTTAGTAATATTTGACTTGAACTGTTTCATTCCTAACATATCTTTCAAGTCGTGCATATTGAAAACATAAATGCGAAGCTGTGAATGATTATACTCTAGTTAGACATAATATTAAGGAATTACAATACGAAGTATAACGTCTATCTTTTGAACTTCGTATATAAGACATCGACATAATCGTATGAATGTTATTGTGATTATGTATGGGTATGGGTGAAGATTTCGTCCTAGGAAACAATATTTTACATTCGTTTAATGGAAGTACAATTCATAAACTTGTTTTATGAATTGAAAGGGAAATCGCTAGGCTTATTGGTATTGTTATTCATTGCAAATCTTTGGATTACCAATATGTGTGTTTAGTATAACCGCTCATAACTTGTTTATGTATCTTGGTAAAACTATTCACAATGCCTGACTTTTGTATTGGTATGACTTTTAATTAGTGAAACCGATCTTAAGTAATCACCTGAGATGGTATGATCGATTTGTTGTAATTGGTATGACCAACTCTAGACATTGGGGAACCGATCCTAGTAAGAGGTGTAACCGATCACAAGCATGAGAATTCGATCCTTGTAAGAGGTACAACAAGTCATAGTAATTGGTAACCGATCCTATGACTTGTGCAACCGAATACAAGTTAAATACCATAAATATGTGGTAACCGATCCTAGTACCTAGTCAACCAATTTTTAGAAAGATAGTGTGACTGATCCTAGTACCCACATGGAGGTAGAACCGAAGATTTGTGTTTTGGTAGAACCGTGAAACCCATTAATGGTGATTTGATAGGATAATCAATCATATAGTTCTTGGAAGTAAGATGAACCAATTCTAAACTTGTTTGGAAGTGTGGCAAATCGGTTCCAAGATTGTAAATATGAAAAAGGATTTACAAAATAAAGATGTCGACATTCTTTGAACATGTGCAGTAACTCTTATCTTTTATTGTTCAAAGATATTCCTTAATAGCTAAAGGAGAATCCCGGATCGAAATAAATTGAGAATCTTGTAATTAAGGTTTTTAGTTTTTATATGCTTTTAATTTCCAGCAATTAAATGCATATCTTTATAAAATAAAAATTAGTAATGTTCATTTACTAATTGGAGATTTTTACTGAGATTTGGGTCAATATTTGGACAGTGCTTTTCCAGGAATTATGAAAACCGATTTTGCCTTTATTGCATATCTTTGAGAATATTCGGTTTTGGAAATTCCTTGGTGTCCAAACTTCCTTGGTCTATAAATATTGAAGTTTGCATTTCAAGCAAACTAATCCTCAGATCCAGCAAAACTATCTAGTTGTGTTGTTACTGGTGGAGCCGTCCATTCGGAGAGGAAATTACCCTAATTAGGCGAAATCTCTTACGACCTCTTGTTTTAAAGACTTCTTTGGGATTGGGAAGTTCTACGAGTACCATTGGTGGGAAACTAGATAATTGCAGTTTATTATTAGTTTTCGATTGATTTGATTGACTAACGGTTGTTGAACTTTGATTGCACCTAGTTTGTTTATGCTTGAGAATCTTCTCTTCTGATATAAGATTCACTCAAACTAGATTGAAGTATCGACAGGGATCTTTAGAACTGTTTGTAGATCTAAATACGTCTTGTGATAATCCATTGATAACAGACTCTGTTCTGTGTGTGATTGATCACAAGAGATTCAAGTTGTTTGTGTACAGGTGTTTATTGAAGATCTAAGAACATTTGAAGACAAAAAAGATTTCTTATTTGAGTTCATAATCTTTGGTGTGCACAAAACTTGATTGGATGGGGATCCAACTATAATCGGTTTATCTTTGTGATAACCTTGATTGATTAGTTAAGTAGATCGGCATCAATACAATTCTTTGTGATTCAAAGTATTGATTGCATAGTCTAGACAATTACTTTGGTAGTTGTTAAGAGATAGATCTAAGAACCTGACAAAGGAGTTTATTGGGATAAACGGAAGAGCCTTTTGTCAAACTCATATCACTTTGTTTGAAAAGAGTTGTTACCGAACAGATTTGTTGTTCCTTTACTGTTTGGAATACGAACCAAGGGAATTGTTCCAAGTGCGTGACTTATTACAAGTTGGAGGCGCAGGGATACTGAGGGAACTAGGTGAACTATAGGTTTAGTTGTTTGGTCTCAACTATACGAAGTTGGTTTAGATTTTGTATAGCGGCTTAATTCTGAGAGTATTCAATTCTGGACCAGGTCCCGGGGGTTTTCTGCATTTGCGGTTTCCTCGTTAACAAAATCTTGATGTGTCTTTTACTTTTCTATTTCCGCAATTATAATTGTTTATTATAATTATAAGTAAAATACACAAACGTTAATTCCTATTTACTTGATAGCAATCCTATTGTGTTTGGTTAAGTCCGAACCTATTATCAAGTAAACAATACTTCGTTGTTGTACTGTCTCGATCTTATATCCATAGTTAAGTTGTATTGTCTTATTATCTCGATCTCGTATCCATAGACAATCACACGAAGTGTGAACCGATTAGTTGTATTGTCTCGACTCAGTCCATAGACAATCACTTTCGGAGAAAGGACTTATAGGTGGAAAAGTTTTAGATTGAGGTATATTTGGGTACCCTCGTCTTTTCAGATCGGTTATACCTTAATATGGAAATACTTGTGATCTGTCACACAAGTTACCAGGACCGGTTACATCAGTTACCAGGATCAGTTCCATATTCCCATGGTATTGCTTGTGATCGATCACACCAGTTACCAGGACCGGTTACCAATAATAAGGATCGATTACACATCACTTGTGATCGGTCACACCAATTACTAGGATAGGTCACACCAATTACAAAGATCGATCATACCATCACATGGTGATTACTTAGGATCGGTTACACCAATTAATAAAAACTAGTCATACCAAATCATAAGTCAGGCATTGTGATTAGTTATACCAAGATACATAACCAAGGTTAAGATCGGTTCTACCATCTCAGACATATTGGTCATCCAAAGGTTTGCAATGAATAGTTGAACCAATAAGCCTAATGATTTCCCTTACGATTCACAAAACAAGTTCATGAATGTACATACTTTAAAAAAATGTAAAACATTGTTTCCTAGGATGAAATCTTCACAATAACCCATTCACATAATCATAATAGTATATACAAGATTATGTCGATGTCATATCTACGAAGTTCAAAAAATAAGCGTTATACTTCGTAGTCTAATTCCCTAATATTATGATCATACAAATATGACCATGTCACATCACTAGAGTATTATACAATATGTACAATATATACAGCTTCGCGCAGTTATGTTTTCAATATAACACGACTTGAAAGATACGTTAGGAATGAAACAGTTCAAGTCAATATTACTAACCTCAAGTGGAAGGATGATGTCGTCGTTGTAGTTCATTACTTCTTCACATTCTTCAGGTCTTCAGAGTAATACTTGTATGTCTCAACATTCCTAGACTTTCTAGTCTAACCTAAACGAAGTTGACTCTAGTATATAATCAAGCGACTTTAGATGAGTTTTGACACACTAAAATATGACAACCAAACTTGACATACCAACGCTTGGTGAGTTCAACCGAGCTATGCTCTAACAGACTTCACTTTTACCAATTAGCTAGTGACACAGCAGATCACATGTATATCCAGAATAACATGCTTTTGTACTTAGTATGACTGTACTTTATAACGGCGTTTCGAATATCACGAGTAATGGCTTCAACCAATACCTTGCAATTCTTATGGTTGTTGGGCCATCTGGTTTCCAGCTCTATATCCCGATGTGTTAATTTTGTTTAATTGGTAAAAAAAAATTACGTATCTAATTATGATGTAAAGAAATTTTGGCACGGAGCAGCCTTTAGTCTTTTGATATGCGATTTTTAAAAAAAAAATTCTTAAAGTCAACAATAAAACATTTTCTGTTCCAACAAACAAATAAATAAATAATAATAATAAAATAAAATAAAAACTTAATCAAGATTATAGCCTTTATGTTGGCTCCTAGATAAATAGGCTCAAGCTTTGGCACATCCCTGTAGCTTATAAACGGCGGTAATTCATTTGGAAGATTTCTCATAAAATCATCAATGAGCCTTCTTTGATGTTTAAATATTCTCCTTCTAACTCTCATATGCGCCATGTGTATGGTATTTACCAAGAAAAATTGTACATTTTTTTCTCCAATATGCATATGCATGATCTATGTGGTTTGCTATTTTGGGATTTATTTAGTTGGAAACATCTACTTCCAGTCACCAACTTACAATAATAGTTTCCCACGTGGCTCAACTCGAACAACCCACTCTCGTTTACTCAAGTTCCAATTTGGTGGCAATGACCAACCATGTGGTACATATGGCATCAATGACTAATGCTAATTTTGTTGCTAGTTTCGGTCTCGTGCGCTTCACAAGCAGGTGGATTTTTAGCTGCTAAAGATTTATAAGCTATTCCCAAATATATTGCATAGGCAATGACATTAATTATCTTATAAGACTTGGAGTGGACTCAACAAATGTAGTGTTCTTTAGTTCTTGTTCAAAGTGATAATAAAGGTGTTGTAGTTGCAGTTTGTTTAGTTGGTAGGGAAGTTCCTATGGCATCGGAAAAATATTTGCTAATTTTGAGTCCACCATGGACTCAACAAACTTGGAAAAATAGATGGGCAAACCATAAAATTTGACAGCTTGTCCACTGCAACAAAAGACGTGTGTCTCTTCTTACGTCGCACGACTCATCTCTGATCGTCGATGACTTAAGTTGTGTCGCGCGATTGAAGTAAAGACGTTGGCGACATATCCTTTGTCTCGCGACGCAACTTAAGTCTCCCAACGGCTACATCCAACAACTCTATTTGAATTCCCTATACATATTAATTTATCACCTCGTATCAAATTACACCCTTTCCAAACCTCAAATACCACATAAATCTCTTCTAATTTTAAATTTAATTTTTTTGAAAAATGTCTCGACCCTTATTAATTAGTTCTCCATGCTCAGTATACCCGAGAAGAAGATTTACCTATTTGTAAAAATCATGTGTTACAAACTCAGCTTGATGCAACATAAACACCGGGTGATAACACTGAGGGTACCAAAACACACCACCAACTTTTTCGTAGGCAATCTGTAAGGACAAACTCAACACAACTTCGAGAGTAAAAAATAAATCAAGGAAAGTGTCTAAAGTTATATCTCAATCTCTCTTGTGATTAGAACGTTTACAAAATTGAATCCGTGAACCTAATCTCAAAGAGAGTTCTAGGACGGTACCAAAGACCAATATCCAAGAATTAATCAAGTTTTATCCAACAAACAAGGTCGGACCTATCTACTATGATTGATCAACGCACAACCTGTGATATTTCAATTATAAAGATAAACAATATAATGCGGAAAAAGAAATAACACAGACACCAGAAATTTCGTTAACGAGGAAACCGCAAATGTAGAAAAACCCCAGGACCTTGTCTAGATTGAACACCAAACTGTATTAAGCCGCTAAAGACACTAGCCTACTACCAACTAGCTTCGGTCTGGAATGTAGTTGAGCCCGAACTCAGTTTCCCACTGATTCAGGTACAGTCGCGCTCCTTATGCCTTTTGAATCCCAGCAGGACTCCGCGTAATTTATTCCTTTAGATGATCTTACACCAACTAAGAGTTGCTTTAACTCAATTGAAGACTTTAAACCAAATATGCCTCCCACAGATTAAGCATATATGATTGATTTCCTGATTTACGATCGAAATGGATGATCAGATCAAACGTAAGATCCAGGCGATGGAAATCGATAGCAACTTGACAAAAGTCTGGTTATCCTCAAAATCCTGACTTATGCAACCCGAAGTGCATCCTAGATTATTATTCACCTCACAAGTATAAAACTTGTGGAATCACAAATTGAGAAGAAGAGAACTTTGTGATTTATATCTTTCTTGTTCAAATGATAAATCAACAATCGAACAAGATCAGGATACTCAAGTTATCAAGATAAAATATAACTAGTCATGGCTTCACGAATCCCAATGAAGTCTTTGGTAGTCGCTTGTAGATGGGGGAAAACGATTTGCTGGTTTTTTGGGAAAGTGAAGAGACGACCGTGCGGACGAGACTCCTCAACCGAGCAAACTTCTTAACCTCAAACAGATGCACTGCACGGGAGTGCTTTTAAGTTCGAGAGATCAATCTGTAGGACTCCGGCCTAAACCAAGTCAATGGTCGTTCCAGAGTCAATTCGGTCACAAAGAGGGAGATGGGTTGATCAGTAGGAGAGAAGCTGAGAATTGTGGGATCAATGATGATCATGGATTGTGGATGTGTTGAAGGTTTCTGCAAGTTTGCGTAAATAAGTTTCGAATGATTGAGAGAGTGTTGCTCACACGATGATTCTTGGTTAGACGATGGATTTTCTGTTCAATATCTCGTGGATTTTCCGTGTCCCCTTTTTTCAATCATGGATTCAACGACTTATTTATATTGTCAGAATAGTGAACACATTGATCCCAGTAAGTGTGACGGTTTCTTGAGTGAAAGAGTGGGAAAGTGGGAATTCGTGGTGAAACCAGTTCCAGGTCATGTGGAGACTTGGTTAACCGTCTACCCACTACTTTGCTAACTCCTTCAACCGTTTGCACGACTTACTCACATTTCTCATCGTGGATGAACACACGTGTCGTAGGCCGCCATACCAAAACCCTAAGTAATATCCCCCCATGTGACGTGATTGATGTCTCACGAACGTGGAGTCTACAAAGCAGACGTGTATTGGATCAGTCAGTCGTTGACTTGATTAGACAGTGAGTCTAAGTTTTGTTGAATTGAGCATGAGTGATGAATGCCCAGTGATTCATGGATTGAACATATCAGACGTATAGTTCTTGAATGATGTTGATATTGCTCGTCCGAGCAAATATTGCAAATTCGATGAATTGTTGAATATTGAGTTAGATCAATATTCGAGCAACTGAGAAGGTATTGCTCAATTCGATAAATTACTGAATATTGACAGTTAGATCAATATTCGAGCAACTGAGAAAGTATTGCTCAATTCGATAAATTGCTGAATATTGATAGTTGGATCAATATTCGAGCAACTGAGCAAGTATTACTCAATTCGATGAATTATTGGTAACGTGACCCAATAAAATATTAATTAAAATATTGGTAGTCTACCAAATATTATATAATTAATCTGGATGTCGATTACTAGATCAACATAAAATTATTAGTGTTTGAACTTGCTCAAAATTATGATTTGTGGAACGTTCGAAACCCTAATTTTTGATCAATTGTTCGTCAATTGATGAATTGCTGAAAATAGGTCATGAGTGAGGGAAGGACCGACCACATGGGATGATGGACGACCATGTGGTGCCCAAGTGCTCGAGTGAGCGTGCACCAGGGTCCTTAGTTGACCGGTTGGTGAAAGAATAATCAAATGCTGGTGTTGATCATTTATTATAATAATGCTCGTGCGAGCGTTAGGTGATAAAACCTAATTATGGAGAAGTGAGGGACCGACCAAGAGGGCATGAGACCAGCCCTTGGTGGTTGTGGGACCAGCTGATGGTCGTTTGAGCAAATTCCAAGTTGGTTGGAAAGAGTTTGGACCCAATATGAATATGAGCAATTGAGCAAATTAGGTCAAAATTATAATGATGTGTGGGACTGGCTCCTCGCAAGCCTTAGGGCCGTCCTTGGTCGGTCAAGGGAGCATGCCCGTGTCACCATAATGTCCGTGTCTCAGTCCTGAGAGTTTTGGTATTTTCTGGTGTGCGTTTGAGCAATATTTTAGATTTTCAGAAGAGTTTGATCTTTGACTGAAATTCTTGATTTTGCTCGAATGAGCAAGTAGGACTTTGCTCATTCGATCAATATTTTGAGAATATTAAAATAATTATATTTTAATATTTTTCGCGGATAGTCTAGTCCGTCATGTGACCATTTGACTTTTTGGCTTTTTCATGATTTGAGCGATATTTGAGAAAATATGAAGAAACAATGATTTTTGCTCAAACGGAGGAGTTTCATGAGATGAGGGAAATAATAATTATGAAAACAAGGGATATAAGTGTGGGACCGGACACGGCTAGGGCATGGCCGGCCGGCTAGGTAGTCCGGTCCCGCAATACCTTTCCCTATTTATTATTTTTTCATGAAACCGTGAAAATATGGAGAAACCGTGAGTTTTGCTCAAACAAGGAAAGTTGCTCGAATGAAGGAGTTTTCATGAGTTCATGAAAATAATAAAATAAGAAAAATAAAGGGAAGAGGCGTGGGGGACCGTCCGGCCGGTGGGCCCGGTCCCTAGGCGCCTCTTTTATTATTTTTTATCATTATTTTCTCTCTCCTGTTTTGTGTAGGATTCCCCATTTGTCCATATTTTTGAATGCTCGTTCGTGCATCATTGTTGAGTACACTTGCACCATTTTATTAGGGCTTACTCGGTGATAGTCCAGATGCCCGATTGTTGGATATTTATTACTAATTCATGAAATTCAGCGGAGAATGACTCATGAAACGGAGTAATAAATGAATTGTGTATCTATTACTAATCCATGAATCCAGCCGGGGAATTCAAGGAACGGAGTAATGAGATAAGATGGTTATCTATTACTAATCCATGGAATCAGCCGGGGATAGCCATGGAACGGAGTAATGAGATATAATATATTATTTTCTAGGAATTCAGTGGCGAATGTCACGGTAGAATTAATCTATTGTAGAATTGAGATATGAGATAGTTGAAGCATCATACTCGTTCTGAAATGTGTATAGTCAGGGAACAACATGCATCGTTGGTGTCCTGAAGGCGTTTAGCCCTCCAGCAAACAATAATGTCCAGAGAGCCTCCTTAATCTATACACGGTCTCTCTACATAGTCAGGGAACAACGAGTATCGCCGACGTCCTGAAGGCGTTAAGCCCTCCGACAAACAATTATGTCCAGATAACCGCCCAATCGTTCTTCTATGTAGAGGTGGGTCTCTCTATGTAGTCAGGGAACAACGAGTATCGCCGACGTCCTGAAGGCGTTAAGCCCTCCGACAAACAATTATGTCCAGAGGACCGCCCAATCATGTTATTTTACATAGAGGTCATGATGAAATGTGTAGCATCGAACGCTCAGCTAGCGGGAGGCCTTTAGAGAAACATATTCATCATGGCTCTGATAGGAACTCGATCAGAGATCGTGAAACGGTTCACGAATAGTAAAATATAAATCGTCACATGCGTTCCTGAAGCCGGGTCAGAAACATGCAGTATCATGATTTTACAATTTTGACCTTTGTCGAAAATCCACCATCAACATCGCTAAACCCTAAAAGGGTTTCTATAGAGGACGACTCTAGATACAACTAGGACACACCAAAAAGTAGTGTCAGGATTCAAATATCCCAGTTGGCAAGAGTTCCCCTTATATAGACTTCAAATCCTAGGTTGCTTTAGGTTTAAACTAAGATAGCTTTGGAACCAAGCAAACAATATTCATCGTTAGATAAAAGCGTTGAATCTTATTCACATAAACAAGATATACACTTTGGTTAGGTAAAACGTAACCAGACCGTGTATAAAGACTGTGTCCAACATGGTTAGCCGAAACTAGCTGGTTTGAACTTAAAATATTAACACTCATTTCCATGAACACAAAGACATTGATCTTGAGTCACAATCATGTGATCAAATGAGTCTAGTGTTAATTAGAATTGAAAAATGCAAATTATCTCAGAGAAATAATTTAATCGCAATTGAATAATAATCGACATAGTTGGTAAACGCACAAAGTACAATTACTTGAGTAGTTCGTGAATCGGAATAGTCAAGGTACGCGAACCGGTTTGCAAACTTACAAGCAAAACCGAGTTACGGAGTTGACAAAACTTTTTCAGTTCACGTACCGGTTTGCAAACTTAGGTGCAACACTAAGTTCCGGAGTTGACAGAACTTTTTCAGTTCACGTACCGGTTTGCAAACTTAAGACCTCACCGGTTATGGAGTTCACAGAACCTTTTTAGTTTGTGTACCGGTTTGGGTACTAAACTGGTTCTAGAACATAGAACTGTATTGGCTTGCATACCGATTTGAATACTTTAACCCGGTGTTCTTACTACAGTTCCACAATGGTTTGTATATGAAAATACATACCTATCCGGATCACGAAACAAACAGATTTTCCCATGATGTGCATACGAATATGCGTATCACACAAATCTGAAAGTCGGTATATAGCTACTCCGCTACGTGTACGGGTACATGTAATACGGCTTCAGACATATAACAATTTTCCAAGTTTGTAAGACTGATAACAGTGTCTTGTATTCCGAATATAATAGTTCTATATATCTCTAAATCAATTTGAAACATTCCTGAATAACATCAATGACACATATCATTGCTCCAGGCTATTTTCGAATGATAAACTTGAACTAAGAAATGGTTCCGAACAATAAAATGTTCTCCACCGAATTTAATCGAGTATGAAAAAATGTTCATTAAGCTTAGTCATTATATTTTGAGAAATTCGTAAACTAAATAATTAGTTCTCGACTTGAAATTCTTGTTTATGCAAGCTAGTCTAATTAGTTATGCGATAGTCGTCTCAAGGATAGAAAGGTAAATATAACTTGAGAAATAGGTGGTTCAGTCTTCACTTACCTTTTGTTGATGAAGTTCTCCAAAAGCTTCGGTTGATCTTCACCTTCAAACGGTAGAACGCAAATGATGACTGGTTCATTTCTCAACTACCTCTATCCTAGACCGAGACTTAACTAATTGTAGACTAGAAATCAAGATATAGTTTTGACGACTAAATTTGACAACAAGCTTGATATAGCAACATCTTTGAGTTCGACCGAACAATGCTCTAACACCGAGTGTGAATTTCTGTCGGAGCATCTATGGAAAGTTTTGCACTGACACCTATAACTCGAGTAGTTGTGTTATAAGTGACTTACAATATCGTTTTGAGACAATTAGCAAAGAATTAACCCGAGTCATTGTGTTATGTGCGATAAATTTGTGGCTTTAACTGTGAAAGTCAATTGATTAAGAATGAGGGGAGAAACTGATGCTGAGTTGGTAAAAAGATCTGTAAACGAATGGAAAAGATGAAAATGATAGTTTTATATTTTGAAAGTTGTCCCGAAATCCTTAAGGTGTTGGACAAATTCAACCCATTTTTGTTGGATGTTGTTACACCAAGTATTGCTATTAAGTAGTAAATTAATTATAATTAGTATATAATGGTTATTTAAATTGAATGGTTGTTTCTAATTTGAAGTAATGAAATTCTTATATCAATAATAATGTAATGCTTAATTTAAATCACATGTAATTTGATTTCAACGGAAACAAGTAATTTTCATTAATTGAAATTAAAATTAAATTAGTACCAGAAATAAAAGTTACAAGTCTTATAATGTTGTTCATCATTTTGGTTATAGGTTCCAAGACCCGTGTACTTCCACTTGCCAACAAATTTGAGAACGTTCCTATATCTCCATATTGTTGAAAATCAGAAATGGTTGATAGAAACGTATAATCTTGGTTGTGGTGTAGTAGATTGATAAGCTTCATTATGGTTCCGGGTTGGAATTGATGTAGAAAAGCATCTCAGATATGGTTAAATTACTTGATGTTATGTCGTAGGCATGGTGTTTACTTCAATATGTGTCACTTGTTTATCCCCTACATCTCGTGCCATGACTCATTATGACTAGAAGTACTGTTAGAATTTTTACGACCATCAGGATTTAAACTTGAACTCGATCTAAATAGGGTGGTATTCACATGGCATTTTCGAACCATGTCAAAGTACAAAGCTTTCATTTGTTGATTTGTCCACCATAAATTATTATGCTCTATATCCTCAAATAATCTTCAGTCAACAGCTTGTGTAACTATTGGGATTGTCGTTGGATACCCTTGTGAAGCTATACTTAACAACCCGCGATGTACTTCAGGGGTATTTTATGAAGATGGTGAAATACTTTCATCTATGGAGTATGCCATTAAGCAAGGTTGTTATGGAGGTGGGCCAGGAATGATTGACTTGTCACGGCCCATCTAGGTTAATTTCGGAATATGAAACCCATAATTGTGCATATTGTTAATACCAATTACTATATCGTAATTATATGGTACCATTTGTTCGTGCGCATTCTTTATATGGTTTCCATGGCCTCTGTCATAATTTATCAAAATTTGGGCTGAATAGATCAACTCTTCTTAGTGAATAATCCAAAATACTTTGCACATCAAGATCTGCAAACTCAGCAAAACCATTGTAAGAATGAATAACAATATTTTGGCAGCTCTTTGTCATTTGTTGATGTCTGGCAGCTCCTTGTCATTTGTTGATGTCTTTGAGAAAAAAAAGGAAAGCATTCCATCGTCACAAGGTTTCTCTTCGCAGTTGCTCTTGATTGTCCATTTTTGGAACTTTTTGGATGTTGTCAATAAGAGTTAGTTTATCAATACGGAAGTAGGTATACCACCAATAATGGAAATAAATTCGTAATTAGAATTTGAGTATGTTTTTATTTAATACATTTACTTAATTGAAAAAATAGAATTCAAATATTTACCTCTATGATGTCTGTAAAACGTTGAAGCTTATGTGTTTTACACATACTGTATCGAGGCCTAGGTACATTTCTGTTAAAATTACCGCTTATCATAATATGATGCCAAATGCATGCATATTTTATAACCCTTCAATCCGATCAACTTTTCAGACATTGGCCGAGTTAGGAAAGAACATTTGGCCCATTAACTATAGGGATATTTTGATTTTGGGTCCAAAAAAAGTAACCAGTGTTGCGTTTGGGTCCTAGAAAGTTATAAATTAGAGTTTGGGTCCCAGGACCATAGTTGACCATCTTGACAGTATAAAATCTGTTAAATAAGAGAATTACTAACTTAAACTTGAATTTGTGTTTATTTACTAATATACCATTCTCCTTCTCCGTTTCCATCTTCCATTTCTGTTCGAGTAAGCTTTCTCGTTCTTTATTATGATCAATGTCTACTACCGAATCAATAACAATGTCTACGAATCAATGAATGTGATAAACAAGTACCCGTGTGAAATCCCAAATCAATCCAAACAAAAAAAAAATCAATTTTGATTCAATCAGTAAGAAAACAAGATAAAAAATTAAAGAATAAAAACAAAAAGATAACTCATTTTTCATATTGATACCAATAACATTTGGCATTCATCACTCTAGGAACATTTGAAACCATCGTACTCCAAATGAACCTAATCGCAAAAATAGAGACAACATAATCCTAACGCCCAAATCCATAACAACACCTCTTATTTATTCATAAATCAAAATAGAAGGAAAATTTTCTGAAGATAGAAAATGATTAGAATGAATAATTGATTAATCTCTTCACACAAAGATATTAAACGATCAATTCTTCTAGCAGCTGCAAGAATTTGACAAACCAGCTTTTACTAGATCTAGACGAAATTGACAACCTAAATGATGACCACTACTACATTTAATTCAAATCTCTCCACAATTTAAAATTCTTCTTCTTCTCTTCTTCACCAAGTTCGTTTCTTTCTATTTTTCTAGGATTTCATTTCTTTTACTGATAGACAGGGAAAGGAGTAGAAGAACGGAGGGATGAAGTTAGGATAATTAAATAAAAATTAATTAGAAACAAATTAATTTTCTAACAGTCAAGACGGTCAACTAGGGTCCTAGGACCCCAAACTCTAATTTAAAGCACTCGATTTCATCATATTTGAAAACGTGGGATGTACGAAAATACACCATCAACTTTTTCTTAGGCAACCTGTATGGACTAAAATCTAATACAATTCCGAGATTTCAACTTAATAAATCTCAATCAAGGAATTATATGGAGAGATTATATCTCTTTCTCTCATAATCAAAAAGTTAACAGAAGCAAGTCTGTGAACCTGATTATGTGTGAGAGTACTTGGACGATTCCAAAGATCAATATCCAAGAATCAATCAAGTCGTATCCAACAAACAAGAATGGATGTATCTACTTTGATTGATTAACATACAACCTATGATATTTCAATTATAAAGATGAGCAATATAATGCAGGAAAAAAATTATCACAGACACCATAATTTTGTTAACGAGGAAACCGCAAATGCAGAAAAACCTCGGGACCTAGTCCAGATTTGAACACCAAACTATATTAAGCCGCTACAGACACTAGCCTACTATCAGAACTTCAGACTGGAATGTAGTTGAAACCGAATTAAACTGTCACAACAATTCAATTACAGTCGCGCTCCTTACGCCTCTTGAATCCCAGCAGGACTCCGCGCTATTGATTCCTTTAGCTAACATCCTCTATAGCCTAAGAGTTGCTTCAACTCAATTAAAGACTTTAAACCAATCTGCCTCCCACAGATAAGCCTATTTGTGATTTCCGTTCTGATGAAAGATCAAGGTGAGGTAGGAAATCGATTGCAATAGACAAAGTATAGAAAACCTCAAAATCCGGTCTTATGACTCCTGAATAGCAGCCTAGATTATTATCCACCTCACAAGTTGAAACTTGTGGAATCACAAAGTCTGAGACGATGATACTTTGTGATTTCTATCCATCTTGTTTGAGTGAGAAGCTGAACAATCAAAACAAGATCAGGATACTCGAACTATCAAGATAAAGATAGCTGGACCTGGCTTCATGAATCCCTTGGTGAAGTCTTTTTAGTCTCTAAACCCTAAAAGGGTTTGAAGGAGAGAACGACTCTAGTTTACAACTAGGACACACAAGAATAGTGTCATGGATTCAAAGATCCCAGTTATTTGAGGTTCTCCTTTTATAGAATTTCAAGGTCAAGGTTGCTTTAAGTTTAAGCTAAGATATCTTTGGAACCAAGCAATCAATAATCACCATTAGGTTTATCTCATATAAATAATTTTGATGCATCTGAATTTTTTTTACAGGGTAAGTACGTGTATTGTACCTGTTTGTGAATGTCTTTGTCATGGTACGTGTACCGGGTATGGATACCCTTAAGACAAAAAACAAGTTCATAAACTCACAGATCTTTTACGGTTTGCATACCGGGTATGCGTACCGTTTTCGGTATTAAAACCAATAGATCTTTTCCGGTTTGCATACTGGGTATGCATACCATTCCTGGTTCACGAGTCACAGACTTTTTGTGGTATGGATATGGGTATGCGTACTACAAAGTCGCTGCCGAACTATAGCTCCACCGATATTGTACTGGGCACATGTACTGCGGCTCCGGACTTATAACAGTTCTCCCAGTATGTGTACTGGCATGCATACTGTCTTATATCCAGGTTAACAGTAGTTCTATATCTCTCTAATAATCAATTTGAAACACTCCCGAATAACATCAATGACACATATCACTGTTCCAGGCTATTTTCAATGATTAAATCTTGAATCATAATTTAAGTCATAAACAATAAATTGTTCTTAACCAAATTCATCAAGTATGAAAAAATGTTCTTAAGCATAAGTAGTCATATTTCGAAAATAATATTTAAGATAAAGTTGACTCGAAATTTTTGTTATGCATGTACTGTCTAATTTAGTCATGTGATAATGTTTCATAGATAGAAAGGTAAAAACTTGAGAAATAGGTGGTTCAGTCTTCACTTACCTTTTGATGTTGAAGTTCTCCAAAGCTCCTGTTGATCTTCGCCTTCAAAAGATTAAACACAGTGATATCTGATTCTCAACTACACACTTTTATCCTAATCCGAGACCTGACTAAATGTAGACTAGAAATCAAGATATAGTTTTGACAACTAAGTTTGACAACAAGCTTGAGATAGCAACACTTGTGAGTTCGACCGAGCAATGCTCTAACAATATTCATCTTCGTTATTTGAGCCTTCCTAGGTTTATAGGAAAGCCTCAGAGCTGAACAGTGTATTCCACCCCCTTTCAACTTTTTATAATCCCCTCATGCCGGGATTTCTACAAACATTGGAAGAGTCGTCTATCGTTTTTCGTTTGACACCCATTATCTTTGGTTGAGCGGTAGGGGACTCCCATACCACTTGGTATTCCACAAATGAAATACAAACCAAGGGAGGTAATTCCTTTCTATAACAACAATGATAGCATTTAATTGTTTTGGTTTAATCAACAACTTCCTTAAAATAATTAATTTGTTTTTGACATTCGTATAAAATTATACTTAAATTGTAATAAACTTACCAATTTCAAAATCCAGGAAATGGAAAAAGGACAACGTAGACCGCCATTTATCTACCAATATTTGAACAATCACATTGTTGCATTTTTTTTAATTTACAAAATAAAACCGACGTCAAGGATATCTATCTACTCTCTCTCGGACAGATGGGGTAGCCATATATAAACAATACCTAAATCTTTATAACCGCCTCTTATTCTATGATATCATGACGTGGAATTTACTTTGGACCAACAACTAAACTCGGCAAACTAAACTCTACAACAAGATTTTTTTCCCAATTATATCAAGAGGACGCAACGACGTTATTTCTTTTTTACAATTTGTTCTCTTAATTTTTCTAATTAGTTTTTACTAAGAATCATAAATAAGAAGCAAAAGATTTTGTTTTGAAAAATTAGGAAGTAGAGAGTGGAGTGATGTGAACGAAAATTGTTGAAATTAGATGAATTTATAGTATTTGAAGAATAAAACCGCTGGAAATGGAGCCATCCGTGAGTTTGCCGTTGGCGACTCTTGCTCAACCACCAACTACTGAAGTTCAACGTCCAACTACTCTTGTTACACCCAGTGTCTTTTTTGCTATGATTGAATAAGTTATCCCATATTGGCCGACGTGTTTGTTCATCTATGTAACTGGACAAAAACCACATTTTGCAAATTCCCACTGAAACTGCTCTTACTTATTATAGGCGGCAAAGATATTAATCTTATTAATCACATGTGTGTGAGGATTATGTATATTAGTAGGGACTATAATCATCCGGCCAATACACTGGCTAAGTTTGCTAGAGTGTCATTTCACTCGAGTGTTTTGTTTGAACTTCCTGCAGACAAGAAAATGAGAAAGCTCTCCCGGAAATCGTATTTACTGCTCTTTCGTATACTAATAAATTATTGTTCTTTCTAAATTTTCCCTCCGTCCCACCAACGATGTTTAATTTTTTGCCTCTGAAATGTCGACCTTTATAAATATTTCTAAAATTATCTTTCAAATGGATTATTATCACTAACTCTTAGTATAAAAAATATGTATAATTTAATTGACTTGTTCATATCCTTTAACTAGGTTTCAAAACGAAAAAACTAGGTTTACCGAGCTTTTTGTCCCGACTAAAATCTCGCCATTAATAACACACGGGACCCACTTTCACCAATTGATAATCCCAATGCTGAGAGGGTTTCTAGGACCATCCGATCCCATATCGAGATCTTTTGCGGGAAGAAGATTCGGTAAGTGTAGCATTCCTCGTTTTTAAAATGCTTTCCAACGATATAAAAGTTATAGATATCCGTGGGAAATCCGACCTTTCTTTCTAGTCTACATTATTTTACTATTTGTTATATGCAAGGATATAATTGGGAAAAAAATAACTAAAAATATATCTCATTTTTATCTTAAAATTGTGCAAATTTGAAATAGGTCTCGTTTGGTGGGAAACTAAAAGAAATCAAGAGGAACCATGAGCCATGTTCATGTAGTTGTAAAATCTGGTAGATTTGTTTGGACACTTTTGGAGTTAACATAATAGGAAGAAGGTCTTAATTCTGGTAGAATTATTTGGAAACTTTTGAAATTAACAAAGTAGGTAGGAAAGACCTCCCTCGTGGAGTGACTTTGCCAAGGAAAGCATGTGTGGTGTCTACACTCTAAATTTGTTTCAGACCTTTGGGATTTTCATGTACGACCCAGTTTTAGATGAAAGACGTTGACTCTAGTTTGATTGCTCGTAGATATTGGTGTCGCTGGCATTTAATACAATATGGGCAGGAATATCTTTCTCGATATTCAACAATAATTTCAAAGTCAACTATACTGTCAGACTCCTTGGTTCATTGGCTGAACAATCGGTGACCACACAAATTGGTTTCACTAAACACGACACCTACTTATTGAGAAATCTTTTACTGCAGTACTCAGATTTTCTGGTATGCAATGCATGGGATCTTGCTTCTGTCTTTTGTTCACTGCTTCATTCCTTTGTGATGACTGAAGCGATGTTCCAATAATATCTACACTCTTCAAAAGTCATATCGTTAACTTTTTTCTTTTAGAGTTAATTTTATGATGACTTTGATTGTTGCCGTAGCATCAAAGAGGAAATGGAAGAAAAAGTTACACCACCCTATTTAGCAAAGACTTTTTTTTGGTTTACTTTTATCATTTTTTAGATATTAACATTAGTCAATGGCTCGTTGCTATTGGAGTGTAAATGGGTTTTGAAGATTGATCATCTTATGTTTCTAATTCAACTGAAAAAAGAAAAGAAAAAAAGCCATTTTCCCATCTCAGATAAGCAACACAAACCAACAGAGTATGTGGAGCGCGGAAATTGCAAAAGACCGGGAAGTCATTGTATAATTGCGACCTGCTACGTACTCCCGCCCACACCCTCCACCATTTCCCCCATGATGTGGCATTCTCTCATTGGTTCTGGAGCAACCAGGAGGGTCCATTAGTGTTGATTAGCCACTAAGGTGACGGGGGAAGAATTTGGGGTATAAAACATTTTCGGTATAATTGATTGTACATGCTGTACTTACTGTACGTGGTGCTAGAAAAGAAATGGATATAAAAGATTTACTCTTAAAATGGATGGAGAATGTTGTAGGAATCTATGATCGGACAATCAGAGTGCCAACTATTATATATTTGTATATGTGGCCGGACATTTGGAGTGCTCATTATTTTCGTTTCCTCCATCTAATCTTTTTATTCTACTTTGATAATCTAATCTTGTCCAAAGGCAATCATTAAGAACGAAAAAAATGTTGTTTTTGACCGGACATAGTATCAATTTCCATTCCCTTCCTGCTCGGGTCTCGTTCTCTCTGTTCAAGAGATCGAATAACACAAGGACATGTAGTTTCAGAAAGTCATGGTCAAGGCAAAAGTAAAAGTAAAAGTCAAGAAAATGGAGGACCAGCAAAAGAGTCAAGTAAATGAAAATCAGATCACTGAATGAATCACACATGACAAACTGATAAATCCGAGCGTTTTCAGAGGGTTAGAAAGTTTCAACATCCCTGATTCCCTAATTGCTAAAACTAGTACTCCACCACTTGTGAGTTATGATGATGTCTTGTTGAAGCCAACATTTGCTTCACAATTATTGGCTACTTTATATTTTCCTTTTTCTTCAATTTGATGCCGACAAATTAACACTTTACAGTGAATGTACATACCCTGTAATTTCTTTCATGGTCATAGCGCGCGCGCACTAACTAGCTTGACTACTCCAAAAGGCCCTAAAAATCACATTCAATGATCAAAATCACAGACAGCCTTAACAAAACCTCACATCAAAGATTACAAACACACCGTAATTTCTACTTTGGACAAAACAAGTGAAAAGAAGATGCATCTGTTTTCAACATGTTTAAATTTGAACTAAATCAACACACGTCTCCTTCATTTACCTATCCAAAGTTATAGAAAATAATTCTCCAGTTACGTAAGCAGAGTCGTATAATAGAGATAGTTACAGAATTGCTTATGAATCACAAAATTGACAAAGTTTGGCAAAATTTCAGTACAAGATCATATTATATTTTGATAACACGCGGATACAAAAAAAGATGTATGCAATTTTAGTATCTTACAAATCACTTTTCTGATTCTGTTGCATATCAAGAAGGGGGGTCTATTCACACTAATCCTTGTAGCGGGTTCGAACGCCTTTTTGTTGCTGACGTGAGCCTGCCGCAAATATTTAGGAGTGCCAATGGACATTCTCATTATAGGACAAACCTTATCATATAAATGTCTCAGATGGATGTAGAACTCTTTGTACCATTTGGTTCTCGGGAGAGAGAGTTATCCCTTTTCTTTCGGAAAGGCGAAGCTGGTGGTGTTGTATGAGGTACTGCTGTATCTGAAGTTTCGGGTTTGTATGGTTGAGAAGCTAAATATTCGAGTGCTACAACAATATCCCGTCCCATAGGTCGGAAATTTGGTTGCTCTTGGAGACACATTGAAGTGATGTAGGCTGCATGGTGAAAACTTCGTAGAGGAAATTGACCTTTCAGTAACGGATCAGCCAAATGTATATACTTCTTCCGGTCCGTAAGAAATTGACGAGCCTGAAACAGAGATAATAACAAGGTTCAAAAGGCCTCCTACGGAGTAGCATATCACAACTGTTAGCAAAATATATTTTCTGTTCCAAATGCAGTTCCTTGAGCACTTGTTTTAGAGTGCATATGTATATATTCTAGGTTTGAAGTTCTCATGTACGAATTATATGTGAGAAAACAGCACAGAAAAATTCAGAAAATACAAAAACATTTCAATGAATAGAGGTTCTTACCCAAGTAACTAGCATCTGCTCTTCACGCACCCTACTGAAATCGAGTGCCTTTCTCCCAGTAAGCAGCTCTAACAGGACCACACCGAAACAATATATATCAGATTTTAGCGTTAGCTTACCACTCATTGCATACTCTGGGGCGCAATAACCATATGTTCCCATTACTCTTGTGGAAACATGAGTCTTGTCACCAACTGGGCCTAATTTTGCCAGACCAAAATCAGAGAGCTTAGGATTGAAGTCATTATCCAACAGTATATTTGCTGATTTCAAATCACGGTAAATAACAGGAGGGTTTGCTGTGCAATGCAGATGTTCTAGTCCCCGAGCAGCTCCTACAGCGATTTTCATTCGTGTGTTCCAGTCTAATGCATCCTCGTCAGAGATTAAATCTGAAATTAAAAGCAATAATAGAGTTTCAATTTTAGTACTACAAAAGTTATATCCATTTTTTAAGGTATTCAACAGCAATCAGAACATGATATGGCATACAAACATACAGTGTTCACTAAATCTAATGAACAAGAATTGGGTCAGTTAAAGCGTATTGGAGACTAGACGTAGAACTGAAGAGAATTACCGAACAAATGATCTTGTAGACTCCCCATTGCCATGTATTCATAAACCAAGAGCCTTTGATCTCCATCAGTGCAATAGCCTATCAAATTTACGAGATTGGGATGGTGTAGAAGACTTAGCATGAGAACCTCAACGATAAATTCCTGGTTCCCCTGAAGGCTATTCTTAGCAAGTTGTTTGACAGCAACAATCTGTTGGTAGACAACAATTCTACAATCATGAACTCAAAATTCTAATATATTGTTTCCAGTTACATATTATTACCCATGTTACTACATGTTGAATATCAAGTGAAGAACAAGAACTGAGCTACGCCATTTTGCCCTTAAATGTAATTCAAAGATGCAAAAGGTAATAATAGACTACTATCGATTGAACTTGCAGTCCAGTGCAAGTTTTATGAACCAACAATAAAATCAAAGAAAATAACAAACCTCGCCGGTTTCAATGCATCCTTTGTAAACCTTTCCAAAACCACCTTCACCTATCAAATGAGTGATCTTAAAATTTTTGGTTGCGGAAACAAGTTCTCGGAATGTAAAGCTACGTGCAGTAGTGCCACTCGGGATGCTCCTTTCCTTGTCTCTCCCATTGAAGGTGGCTCTTCTCTTAACAATTTCTGCAGGAATTTTTCGTTTCTTCAGGCAAACAAAAAATTACGCACCAAAACTAAGCAAATGACAAATATCAAATTCTAGGCTTTTCTAAACCAGGGTAAACGTTCATTCTTCGTCGCATTTGTTCTTACCATTACTGTCTAGAGATAATCTACCTTGCCCGCTTTCTGCAAAATGCAAAATTCACTCAAATGAGAACTAAAAAAATATAACTTGCTTGAGAGTAATTTTTTTAAGAAAAGATAAAAAAGGGAGATACCTGAAGAATTACTGGTGGAATGGCGAGAACTATTTGATCTCCGAAGCCGTGAACTGTCTTGTATCTTACCAATGTCCCTTTTATGAGAAGGAGAAATTATGCAAGAAAAACAACTCATCTGAAGAACAAGACAAACGCTAATTCATACAAAATATGAATCAACTGCACACGTAGAGAAACAACAACAAAAAGTGGAGGCACAGGCAGATGATAAGGGACAACAAGGTGAATGAAATGAAAACCTAATTGAATTTTGAAATTAAAATTTTCATTAATGTTAAGAAAAGAAAAATTCAGAATCTTTTTCTCAAGAAATTACAAAACTAAAGCAAATATTTTTAGAACAAGTACAAATGGAAGGAAAAAAAAAAACGAAAATTCCTTGGCTTTCCAAATCTATAATAGTAAGAAAGGAATGAAAATTAACCAAAAAAACCCTAGAATGGGAAGTGATTTGAGGTTATAGAGTAGTCCTCGGAGAAATACGCAAACATTAAATTCGAGAAATAAGTCGAGACACGCACCACCAGATCAGCATACGACAGTTATTTTTCAGTTAAATGACAGTTAGCAATACAACAGTTCGCGAACTAACAAATTTACGGTTTTGTATAGCAAATCAAAATTGGGGGGAGACATTTCAAAATTCTCACTTTTTTTTTTGGTTCAAAGGGCAATGTATTAAGAAAGAAGTAACTAAACCACCAAGATAGTGGGTAGCTACAAGAAACAGAAGATGCTCAGTTGTAGTAGAGACACCAAGTACCAAAACTTGTTTTAAAAACAAGCAGAAAAAGAGAAAAAATCACTCCAAGAACACCCTCCCAATTGTTAATCACTTGATTCAAATAGATACCTTCAAAAATTGTTGTGCCCACACACCAATTGAAGATCTGAATCTTCACCTTCTCAATTATTAGCTGCAAATCATTGTAAGTTCCATTAAAATGCCTTCCATTTCTCTCCACCCAAACTGTCCACCAGATAGCAAAGGGTATTAAATCCCAAATCTTCCTTCTAATGGACAAGTTATTACATTTTTTCTTGTTCCACTCCCACAAAGTCTGTCTCATTGAACCTTGAAAAACCCATTGCAAATTATAACCTTTCAGAAAGTGATTCCAGATAGTAGTTGTAGTCTCACAATGAAGGAAAATGTGCTGATTAGACTCTGAACTCTTCTTGCAAAGTAAACACCCTTTCACTTGAAAAGAATTCTTCAAAGTATCCATTGTTGGAGCTGCATTGTAACAAAGTTTCCAAACAAAGAAAATCACTTTCTGTGGTATCTTAGGATTCCACAAGTTTTTGTAAGGAAAAGAAATTAAGCCTTCATTCTCCAGAGACAGATAGCAACCTGCAACAGAAAAATTATCACCATACTGCCATATTCTTTGATCTTCCAGCTCAGAATCAATGACTGGTAATATTGGCATCAATTGTGCAACTTCATCCACTCCAGATCATTCAAAGCTCTACAGAAACCACAATGTGACAGGAATTGTGGTGCTGATAAATTCTCAGTAATCACCACAATGTGATTTATACAGAAATTATTATAACTGCAAAATATACACTGTGCGCGTGGCACGATCTCAAATTGGCAGTAATCTAAATCTCCACACCCGCGAAAAGCACCGAAGCAAGGTTGATTATGCTTTATCAAATCAAATCTCGAGGCAGTTTCATAGAACGGATAAGATGTGGCCACGATGCGACTAGACAGCAGGAAAGAACCGTTACACGAGTGCAACCCTGCCCTTTCAGCATTTAATGCCTTCGTCAATTTCCACCTAACCCTAGTTTTCACGAGGAGGACTTCTAGCGGAGCAAACGACATCGAAGGAAAACGCTAGCTACGACTTACGGCTCTCGTCACCCGGTCTGGAAACAGTAAAAGCTTGAGCTTTGGAAAAGGTGTTGGAGGCTTTAGGAGCGGAGGGATAGGAAGTAGAGTGAGGAACATTGTAACCCTTAGTGTTTCCCTTTACTTGCACCAAGATTTATATGCATTGTAACCTTAACGATCAATAGTAAGAATTCAAACTCATTACTTCGGTGGATGTAGGCTTCGGCTGAACCACGTTAATCACTTGTGTCATTTACTTTCTTGTTATTTACACTTTTATCAGCACTTTACATTCATGATTCATGGTTTATTACTTTCTCGAAACTTAAACAAATGAATTTACTTGAGCATATTGCACATCTTATTAGATGCACTAGTTGAGTTTTTAATGGTTACAGTTTGGCGCTAGAATCACAGAAATTTATTGGTATCCCTTCTAAACCTTTTTGTAAACAAAAGTTTACCAATTTCTCAAAATGTTATTGCTTTTTGTTTTTAGTTTTCGATTTGATGGTGGAAATATCATATCTATGAAAGATAAGAGCATTTAAATGTTACTTCATAGGTAATCATGAGTATTGAAGATGTATGTTTTCGTATCATATCAATGTTAACGAACTGTTGGCAATCTTGTGTATATACTGCAATAAGAATAAGAACATAGAAGAATAATGCAAACCCAATTAGAAAAACCAAAGTCGCAGCGAGGATCATATCCTTTAGCATTAAGACAGATTCACCCCGCACTGGTGCTTACTGATTATCGATGTCTGTCTCCCAGGATACAACGACTTACTTCTCTATGTAGTAGAACTCCAAACTTCGAGAAACGGCAAACTAAAAATTAAAGTGATGAACTCTCTCTTTGAAACAAACTTGATTGATAATTCTCAGAATGCAGTAGAATGATAATTAGATTTCTAATTGATTCTTCTTTTTCTAAGTGTGTGTGCAGGGTTTATATATAAATTACTAGTACCTCTTTAATGAAGAATCACGATGCTTCAAATACCTCTTCATTGAATAATCATGATGCTTCAAGGATTTCACCAAGGTATGTGTCTCCTGAATTCTAAATAGAATTCCATTCACGTTTGGGTTTTAGGTTTCGTTTAGTTACAAACTTGAAACCGAAACTGACTTAACTTAATGGACATCCAATATTACGATTAAGCCTAACCATTTTGTATAACCCAACATCCAAATCCAAACCGGTACTAGACCAAGGATTTTCCATTCATATACATGCGAAATTGTACTAAATTTTCCAACACGAACTACGTACCTACAAAAGATATCGATTGGTTTACTTGTGCAATTCTACCTCCTGACTTGATCTGATTACCGATATTCATCTGTAGATTACTTAGTTCTAGGTCCAATTGGTGATTATCGAGTTATCTCTAGGACGTTGATCACAATTGAGTAGGAGAGAGAACAAAAAAAAGATAATTGTTGTTGATTAAGTTATATTGAATCATACGTTTTAGTTTACAAGGTGAACCTTCGTAGGCATACAGTTAATACCAAGGGACCACTTCTACCTAGATAATGGTGATGTAATGATCCATTCAGACTCTACTTTGTTAGTAAGTTAATCTATCGACCTGTGATCTTCAATATCTCTCGATCTAGTCTTGAACCCATCCTTGATCTTATCTCCGTTTCTTGCTTCAGAACTCGCGTCTTCTACTTGTCATGATACTATTTGTCTCGTATTGTCCTCTGTTAAGTCATTATCTTCCGATCGTGCTCGAGGTTGGGACGATCTCGACGTGAGCTCCTTCTTAGTCCGAGTTCCAAGACTCTCCAACTGTCAGTTGTTGTTAGATGTTATATTTTGTCATTTACATATTTTAGCTCAATTTATTTAAAATGTAGTTTTCAGACTGTATTTTTATTTAAACTATGGTTATTTTATCTTTTTAGACTTTACAACTCGTCTAAAAGATGTACTTTACCAACTTAGTTCTGAGATAAGCTTTAAAAGCTCATCGAGATGATATTATATTATTTGAATTGATAGGTGATATGACCTGAGTATTGGATCTTAGGTCTTTGATATGATCGAGGATATCTATGGTGATCGAGTATTCCTATCTCTTCCCCCTAAAAATAGGAGTATCTTTTAATGAAGATATTGGATTGTCAGCTAGTGATTTAGGTGATATCTTCTCCACCTTTTTTGATCATGCGACACATGTCGAGTTTTGGCATTGAATAATATTCTCTGGAGGAATATTAACCGCTAATTTTAGGAGAGATAGTAAAGTTTCTGCTGCTAATTATGAGCACTTTTTTTTCCACTTGGGGCGTGTTCTTCACCCCTCTCAGAGATCGAATAATTTTAGTAGGTGTCCTCCACCTCTTTTTGCAAATCAAAGAGCTTTCTCTTATTTTAATTAGATAGTGTGATGTACGACCTGTGTTTACCGGTTGACCTTACTGAAAAAGCGGGGGTCTAATAACCTCACCCAATATTTCACTTAGCAATCTGTATGGACTAACTCCAATATACTTTCAAGAGAATCAACTAGACAGTCAGACTCAATCTTAAGAAAAAAGTATATCAAAGAGTTATATCTCAATTTCTCAATTCAATCCGCAATCAAACAAATAGGAATTTGCGAGCCTGATTGAATACAAGAGAAATAACTTGAACGGTACCAAAGACCAATGTTCAAGGATCAATCAATTTCAATAAACAACCAAAGGTTGGATTTACCAATTGATCGATTCAACGCACAACCTGTGATATTTCAATTATATAACAAAATATAATGTGGAAAAGAAATAACACAGACACCATAAGTTTTGTTAATGAGGAAACCGCAAATGCAGAAAAACCCCGGGACCTAGTCCAGATTTGAACACCACACTGTATTAAGCCGCTACAGACACTAGCCTACTCCAAGTTAATTTCGGGCTGGAATGTAGTTGAGCCCTAATCAATCTCACACTGATCAAGGTACAGTTGTGTTCCTTACGCCTCAAGAACCACGCCGGATTCTGCGCACTTGATTCCCTTAGCTGATCTCAACCACAACTAAGAGTTGCTACAACCCAAAGTCGAAGATTTGATAAGCAAATCTGTATCACACAGAAAAGTCTATTGAATAGATAAATCTGTCTCCCACAGATAAACCTACGAGTTTTGTTCCGTCTTTTGATAAATTAAGGTGAACAGGAACCAATTGATAAACCGGACTTATATTCCCGAATAACAACCTGGAAATATCAATCACCTCATAATAATCTTAATCGTATGGTAGCGAAACAAGGTATTGTGGAATCACAAACGATGAGACAAAATTGTTTGTGACTACTTTTCAATCTTGCCTATCGGAGATAAAATCTCGAGCAAATCTTAAAGAAGATAGTACTCAATCATGATAGAAAACAGCAAGATCAGAACACGCAACTACAGAGAAATAGTTGGGTCTGGCTTCACAATCCCAATGAAGTCTTCAAGTCGTTAACCTACAGGGTTTCGTGAAAAACCTAAGTTTAAAGGAGAATCGACTCTAGCTTATGCAACCAGTATCACACAAGAGGTGCGGGGATTAGGTTTCTCAGTTGCTAGAGTTCTCCTTTATATAGATTTCAAATCAGGGTTTGCAATCTAAGTTACCTTGGTAACAAAGCATTCAATATTCACCGTTAGATGAAAACCTGATTAGATTCAAGCTAATATCTTTCAACCGTTAGATCGAACTTAGCTTGTTATACACAAATGAAATGTAACTTCATTTAGGTTTGAGTAACCTACCTAAAACGTGTACACTTAGTTGGTTCAACAATAGTTAACCAATGGTTGGCCATATAAGCACTTTCATATCAACCTTATTGAAAAGACGAGGGTACCCAAATATACCTCAATCTAAAACTTTTCCACCTATAAGTCCTTTCTTCGAAAGTGATTGTCTATGGACTGAGTCGAGACAATACAACAAATCGGTTCACACTTCGTGTGATCGTCTATGGATACGAAATCGATACAATATGACAACAAGATAACTTGCGTGATTGACTATGGATACAAGATCGAGACAATACAACAACGAAGTATGATTACTTGATAATAGGTTCGGACTTAACCAAACACCATAAGATTGCTATCAAGTAATGAGGAATTAACGTTTGTGTATTTTACTTCTAATTATAATAAAAACAATTATAATTGCGGAAATAGAAAAGTAAAAGATACAGCAAGATTTTGTTAACGAGGAAACCGCAAATGCAGAAAAACCCCAGGACCTTGTCCAGAATTGAATACTCTCAAAATTAAGCCGCTATACAAAATCTAAACCAACTTCGTATAGTTGAGACCAAGCAACTAAACTTATAGTTCACCTAGTTCCCTCAGTATCCCTGCGCCTCCAACTTGCAATAAGTCACGCACTTGGAACAATTCCTTTGGTTCGTATTCCAAACAGTAAAGGAATTACAAATCTGTTCGGTAACAACTCTTTTCAAACAAGCGATATGAGTTTGACAAAAGGCTCTTCCGTTTATCCCAATTAGAGCTGGCAAACGGGCGGACCGGGGCTGGCTTGTTACCAATCCGCGGGTTACGGGTTATTACGGGCCAAAGCTTGCAGGTCGATATTCTTCACGGGTCGTCATTTCTTCAACCTGCGCCCGTAGCGGGTAAAGCTTGCGGGCTTACGGGTTAGCCCGGCTTGTATAATTAAAAATTAATTAACTTAATTTGTGACCATAAACAAAAAAATGTCTGAGGAAATTTAAATTGTAGCCTTAATTGCTACCACTGCATCCATAAACAAAAATAAAATAAGATGTTAACGGGCACCATAAATCCATTTACCTACTAACCAACAAAGCCAACAATCCAAAATATCGAAGAAACTAATTTCATGAACTATACACAAATTCTTTAGGTGATCAAAATATGTTATTGTTGAATTCATAGATCAACATTACCAAATCAATTAAGTGAAGAGTAATCCCATGAGTAGAAGAGGCATAAATACGACATACTCAAAGATCTGTAACAACTACCACAACCAACATCATGTTTAACACAAATTCTAAGACATCTATAAACGGAAGTTACACAAAAGATGATTAAACCATCATTCATGGTTTGAGCATTTGAAAACCAAATCAAAAGACAAAAATCTCTTTCCCTTTTCAAGTTTAGGAAGCCTGGAATCATTTAGATAGAAAGCAATAAGAACTTTTACATCTGTATCTCTTGGAACTTTTCTCAAACACTTGATATACAGTTTTGTTGGTGTTGAGAGATTTGTTCTGCCATGTTCTATTAAGAAACTCATATAGCTTCTACACCTGCAAAATCGTTTTCTAAGAAGAACCCAAGTTTTCTCATCATTTCAAGACGCTAAAATTATCAAAAATCCAAATTATTCATATTCAAAAACCAACGGCAACAACACATATACAACCTTGCTCCTTGCTGATTTTTCAATCCAAATCCAAACCAATTTCCTATAAAATCCTAAAATCCAACCTTGGGTTGTATCAATAGATTCAACACGCATACAACCCAAGCTTCATTTTTATGTTATCTTCTAAAATCCTTAATAATCTATATTATATAACCATTAAATTTTAGCACCAACATCACTTCTCCATTCTTACTTAGCCGACTAAAACTCAACCCAAAAATAGAAACAAAAAGAAAAGTGAAGAAGCAAATCCCCACATCAATTATTAGAGCTTAAATCCATTATTGTTAAACTTCAATTTACACATGCAAAGAATTAAGTAAAAAGCCCTAAATGAAAGTTCCTAAATCGATACATGTTGTTGTCTGTAAGGAATCATAAAAACTAAATGTAGATGAAGAACAGAAGAAGAAGAAGAAGAAGGTGGTTATTTTATGGTGCTGTGATAGTGATGGAGTTGGTGTCTGTGTATGTTAGGACGAAGAGAAGAGTCGACTCGAGAGAGTAGAAAGTGAGAGAGGCTAGGGTTTGGTTGATTTTATATATTAAACGTACGGATATGATTAATCCTAGATAATCTGACGGTGGAAATTAAATATAATTTATTATCATGGACTGTAGATGGGTTACCGGGCTGAACCCGTGGGTTCACGGGCCAGTACGGGTTAACCCATTTTCTCACAAGCCGATATTTCTCCAACCCGCGCCCGGCTTGTTTAGGAACCAGCCGGGACGGGCGCGGGTTTTCACGGGCCGGGACGGGTCAACTTGTGGGTTTTCGGCTTGTTTGCCAGCTCTAATCCCAATAAATTCCTTTGTCAGGTCCTTAGATCTATCTAATCAACAATCACCAAAGTAATTGTCTAGACTATGCAATCAATACTTTGAATCACAAAGAAACGTATTGATGCCGATCTACTCAACTAATCAATCCAATCTATCAAAAGATAAACCGATTATAGTTGGATCCCAGCCTATCAAGTTTTGTGCACACCAAAGATTATGAACTCAAATAAGAAATCTTCTTTGTCTTCAAATCTTCTTAGATCTTCAATAAACACCTGCACACAATCAACTTGAATCTCTTGTGATCAATCATACACAGAACGGAGTCTGTTAACAATGGATTATCACAAGACGTCTTTAGATCTACAAACAGTCTAAAGATCCCCGTCGAAACTTCGATCTAGTTTGAGTGAATCTTATATCAGAAGAGAAGATTCTCAAGCATAAACAAATTAGGTGCAATCAAAGTTCAACAACTGTTAGTCAATTAAATCTATCGAAAACTAATAATAAACTGCAATTATCTAGTTTCCCACCAACGGTACTCGTAGAGCTTCCCAATCCCAAAGAAGTCTTCAAAACGAGCGGTGGTAAGAGATTTCGCTTAATTAGGGTGCTTTCCTCTCCGAATAGACGGCTCCACCAGTAACAACACAACTAGGTAGTTTTGCTGGCTCTGAGGATTAGTTTGCAAGAAATGCAAACTTCAATATTTATAGACCAAGGAAGTTTGGACACCAAGGAATTTCCAAAACCGAAAATATTCTCAAGATATGCAATATATTTCCAAATTCGGTTTTCATAATTCCTAGAAATGCTTTATCCAAATATTGACCGAAATCTCATAGAAAATCTCTAATTAGTAAATGCACATTACCAATTAAATATTTTCTAAAGATATGCATTTTAATTGTTGGAAATTAAAAGCATATAAAACTAAAAACCTTAATTAAAAGATTCTCAATTTATTTCGATCCGGGATTTTCCTTTAGTTATTAAGGAATATCTTTGAACAATAAAAGGTAAGAATTACTGCACGTGTTCAAAGTATGTTGACATCTTTACTTTGTAAATCCTTTTTCATATTTACCATCTTGGAACCGATTTGCCACACTTCCAAACAAGTTTAGAATTGGTTCATCTGACTTCCAAGAACTATGTGATTGATTATCCTATCAAATCACCATTAATAAGTTTCACAGTTCTACCAAAACAAAGTTTCGGTTCTACCTCCATGTGGGTACTAGGATCGGTCACACTAGCTTTCCAAAAATTGGTTGACTAGGTACTAGGATCGGTTACCACATATTTATGGTATTTAACTTGTATTCTTTTCACAAGTCATAGGATCGGTTACCAATATCTAAGACTTGTTGTACCTCTTACAAGGATCGATTCCACATACTTGTGATCGGTTGCACCTCTTACTAGGATCGGTTCCCCAATGTCTAGAGTTGGTCATACCAATTACAACATATGGATCATACCATCTCAGATGATTACTAAAAATCGGTTTCACTAATAAAAGTCATACCAATACAAAAGTCAGGCCTTGTGAATAGTTTTACCAAGATACATAAACAAGTTATGAGCGGTTATACTAAACACACATATTGGTAATCCAAAGATTTGCAATGAATAACACTACCAATAAGCCTAGCGATTTCCCTTTCGATTCATAACACAAGTTTATGAATTGTACTTCCTTTAAACGAATGTAAAACATTATTTCCTAGGACGAAATCTTCACCCATACCCATACATAATCACAATAACATTCAAACGATTATGTCGATGTCTTATATACGAAGTTCAAAATATAAGCGTTATACAGAAACCAGAAACCAAAGCCCTTTTCCTGTAGCAAGTACCGGGTCGGGCGGAGATAAATCTCGAAAAGATCTTATCTTTAAAGATGCGGCGAAGTTTTTACACCGGCTGCCTGCAGGCCTAGACGCAACTTACCCATGGGCAAGAGTAATCCTTAACACATTCCGTGTCGTGTTTTAATAAACAGGGAGTGAACACACTACTCTAGTTGGGTTTATGCATTCGCGACCGTTGAAGCAGCACATCCACTTTATACCTGTCCAGAAGGCAGAGCAAGGGGTACTTGCCGACCTGCCGAAAAATGGTTTTACATGTTCGCATGTTGAAGGTATAGCTACCGAAAGAGTGTGACCCTGGTCGAAGGCGAGCATACACCTGGACCGAAATCCAGACATACCTTAAGCCACCCAGAAGGGCAAGACGCCAGATGCATCGATAACGACGACCTTAACGTTCAACAATGTTGGGTAAAGTTACCTTTGGACAGTCCTACAATCACGGTTTAGACAATCCTACTAAAGAAAGGAGAGATTCAAAAGTAGTAGGGACAACTCACGTACCTCTTGTACATACCTCTTTCACATGGATCGCTGTTTTCCATGCAGTTCTGTCAAGCGCCAACTCTCTCTCCAAGCCTCGGTCAGTCAAATCCCGTATAATCATTTCATCTCAGGTCAGTTTTGGTCGTCCTCTACGCTTCATTCCTTAATACTATGTCTAACTTCGTATTATAATTCCTTTGCACCGAAATCACAGTCAAATCCCGTTCAAAAGATAAGCGTTATACTTCGTATTATAATTCCTTAATACTATGTCTAACTAGAGTATAATCATTCACAGCTTCGCAGTTATGTTTTCAATATGCATGACTTGAAAGATACGTGAGGAATGAAACAGTTCAAGTCTAATATTACTAACCTCAAGAGGAAGCATGATGTCGTCGTTGTAGCTCTTTACTTCTTCACATTCTTCAAGTCTTCACGTAATACTTGTAAGTCTCATATCCTAGTAACTTTCTAGCTAACCTATACGAAGTTGACTCTAGTAAATAATCAAGCGACTCTTTAAATGAGTTTTGATTCACTAAAATATGACAACCAAACTTGACATACCAACGCTTGGTGGGTTCAACCGAGCAGTGCTCTAACAATCTCCCCCTTTGTCAATTTTAGTGACAAAACTCTTACATCATATGGATAAACAAATTACAAGAATTCATTACACATACGCTTGATTCCAAGTTTCAACAACACAATAACTTGTATACATTCAATCCATAAATGCCGCTGTTGACATTATAATAACAAAGCTAATACTCCCCCTAAAGGTAAGATAGGTAGATTTTCAATCCGCACATCTTTTTTATTCCCTCTTGTAGTCCATATAACTACAAATCATCATATGATATGTTACCCCCCCTTAGTCTATGCTTTACTCTTTCGTTAGATATAACGTTTAAGCACCATTGTCCTTTCCTTAGTGATACCAAATCACTTGTTTACTCCATATATTTCTCCCCCTTTTTGTCACAAAATGACAAAGGTACGAGCAAATAAAAGACAAACCGAATGGATCTTACAAATCTCAAAAGACTTGCAACCTATAAGAGTTAAGCACGAGGGTTCCATACACCATTTTAGATAACCAATATCAAAACCGAAACTACAAAGTAATTTTGTTTTGATATGTTACCAAGGAAACAATTGCCCGAAGCAATTTTTCCTAATAGTTTAGCAAATCAAAAATTGACTAATCACCTTAGTTCTTTTGCTAAACCGATTTTACAAATACAATCGCTTGTTCGATAAGACCAAAATAAAGATCAGAATTAACTCTATTTTTCTCATCAGGTTCTAATTATTCAAATAATAACTTAGAGCTTTCACTTTTAAACAAAACAAGTACTAGGTTAGTTAACTAGCATTTCTTGTTAAGGCATTCGATTAGACTTGAATAACCGAAACCTCCACTTTGATAAGTCTAACTAAGATCAGAATTAACTTAGTTTCTCTTATCCGGAATCGAATTGGACTAAAAAATTCATCCCGAAAACCTTTTTTTTAAGCCATAAACAATTCATACAAACCAAATAAATCAACTTGCATAATTATTTACCTCAACCGAAGCAATTGAAACAAACATAGACATTATAGTTCCGCAATTGCACCGAAATTTTGTAAGCCTAAACAATTGATACCAAACAATAAAGCAAGATAACAATAGTTTTTCTTAACCGGAAACAATTGAATCACACACACAACCATACACAAATAATGGAATAAACATCAATTGTACCGAAATTTTGTTAAGCAAAAGCAATAAAATCATGCTTTTCTTAAACAGGAAAACGATTAACTAACAAATCCGTTACCTCAAGTTCTGCATCCTCTTCTCCCCTAAAGATATATCATTAAGAACAAGTTCAGTTAGAACTCTCCCCCATTGTGTTGTCATCCTCTCGCAAGACAAAAGAACAACAACAACCAACCTTTACCAGAGAAAGGTTGAAAACCGGTTTTAACTAATGCATAGCAAAAGTTAAAACCACCGAAACACATATGCTTTTATGCTAAACCAAATGATTCAACATATTGTGACTTTTTCACATATTAGTTTCAATCGGAACCCCTTATGATCCTTTGATAAAGCCTACCAACATGGGCTAGAACTTAATCCTGCTAAACCAAAAAGTCACCCAAACCATAAGGTTTCACACAATATGAGATCGGATATTAAGGTTATGAAAACCAAAATCAAACATCCCATAAACATACATAGCAATAATATAAAGCATTCAAGCACAGGCTATGTAATCGAAAAACTATCATAAGAAAAATTATAAACTAATAATTTTATTCATAATTAAGATAGTTTTATTCATAATAGACTTTATACAATTATTGAAAGAAATCAAAAACTGATGTCTATTTTCCATTATTGAAACTCTAATTTTATCCTTTTAGAGTTTCCTTCAAGGTTGAAGCCGGATCATAAGATTTCACGGGATTCCAATCATCTTCTATTATTACTAGTCTTGATTCAAGACTAATAACATTGTCATTGACTTCTTTTACTTCCTTTCGCAAATCTTTTTCCATGTTCCTTACTTCACATAAGATTAGATCTAATTCTAGTGAAAGATTCTTGAGAAGATTATCATTGAGAGAAGAGATTTCTTCATTAGGAACATCTTGATGAAGCTCTGGAGATGAATCTGAATCACCATCAGAAGATTCGAGACGAAGTTTCTTGTTAGGAAACAGTATAGTCCAGACTTTTTCGGATTTACGAGAGTTGCAGCTAGAGGTAGACATTCTGTCAAAGCTCTATAAAATGAAGTAAGAGGTCTCTCCTCTTATAAGTTCAAAAACTTTTTCTCAAAATCTTGAGAATATTATTTCAATTAAATTCTTAACCGAAAATTATTTTTAGAAATATTTTTATCCAAATATTTACATTCATATCCTCACTGTATACTTTTTGAGGGTAACAAGTAAGGATTCATGATAACCAATTAGGTTGTCATTTTCCGGTTGTTGAATCTTCTTCCTTTGAAGTTTTCAACATCCTTAAGGATTTGCGAAGCTATTGTGTTTGAACTTTTAGGTTCAACCCTTAATCTTGATGTAAGGTCTTGATGTTCGAAAATCTTATTCTCCCTTTTAGAAGAAATTTTTGATCTAGACTTAGATCTTGAATTTATGGATTTATAGAGTCTCCCTCTCTGTTTAGCATCAGGACATTGCCTTTGATAATACCCTTTTTGTTTGAATTGGAAACAAGCACCAGAAGTATTCCGATTTCTGGATTTATATCCCATAAATTTATTTAACCTTGCCTCCTTGCCTTTTGATGCATTCATACCAGGTGATGGTTTTTCAAAGCAATTGAGTTTATCTCCCAGTTTCTGATTTTCTGCTTTTAACTTCCTTATCTCATCTTGACAACATTTAATGTCGAGATTGAGTTTAGATACTTGTACCATTTCGGAACATTGAGAGACCTCGATTTTCTCAAGTCGCTTGTTAAATTTTTCTTTATCATTCAGAAAACACCGTTTGATTTGATCAAGCGATAATTTTATTCCATTGATGTCAGATTCAAGAAGCTGAGTTCTTTTATCTTTACAATGAGACATTTCTTTGAAAATCGTATGGGTAAACTCTTCTTGAGTATCTAGAGTTGAAAGAATTTTAGAGTAAGAGACTTCTGCAATGGTTGCAATATTATCCACCATATAGTCTTGATCATCCTCGTCAGGAGAATAGTCAAGGGTTGCAGTATATGCATTTCTTTTCCATTGGTTATCCTTAGTTGGACAATCCGGAGAAATATGACCAAAACCTCTACATTTGTAGCATTGAGGAATATCATCATTATCATCCCAAGTGTCTTCACTCTTATGTGTAGAAATGTGATTTCTTTTTGACACAGGAGATTATCTTTTTCGGTGTCTCAATAATTTCTTAAATCGTTGAGTAATAAGAGACAAATGATGATTTACTTCAGCTTCATCTTCAACACTTTGATCTTCCTGATCTTGGGAGTTTTCTGGACATTGAGTCGGAACCTTTCTACCAGCTTTATAAGCCAGGTTGTCTTTTTGTTTAGACAAATACTCCTGATCAAATATATTTAGTTTTTCGACAAGGGAACTTCTCGATAAAGAGGAAAGATCATTAGCTTCGATGATTGCATGCTTCTTAGAACCATATCTAGATGGCAACGATCTGAGAATTTTGCATACTATATCTTTTTCAGAAATAGTCTTTCCAAGCGAGAAAGAAGCATTTACCATCTCAGAGAGTTTAATATAAAACTCTTCAAAAGTGTCGTTGTCATCCATTCGAAGGTTTTCCCAATCGGACGTAAGAGTTTGAAACCTAGCTTCTTTCTCTGATGTGTTTCCTTCGAATACGATCTGAAGATTATCCCAAGCTTCTTTCGAAGTTTGACATGTTGATACATGATGTTGTAGATCACGACTTACATCATGTATAATAGCATTCAAACCATCTGAATTATGCTTAGCAAAAACCTTTTCTTCGTTTGAAAAATCCACTAAGCGTTTAAGCTCAGTTTCCGAATTTTCTACTTTTGGGTGATTATAAACATCGACGACCAATAGCCATGTATTAAAGTCTCGTGATTGAAGAAAAGATCTCATAGCATGATTTCCACCATAGATAGTTTGTTCCGTCAAATCTTGGCGGTACGTTAATTGAAGTCGATTCATGAGAATTCGAGTTTATTCTTATAGGATGGATCGCACCAAACACAATTTTTTAGATCTTTTCGTGTTTGGCTGCTCTGATACCAATTGAAAAGACGAGGGTACCCAAATATACCTCAATCTAAAACTTTTCCACCTATAAGTCCTTTCTCCGAACGTGATTGTCTATGGACTGATTCGAGACATTACAACTAATCGGTTCACACTTCGTGTGATCGTCTATGGATACGAGATCGAGACAATACGACAACAAGATAACTTGTGTGATTGACTATGGATACAAGATCGAGATAATACAACAACGAAGTATGTTTACTTGATAATATGTTTGGACTTAACCAAACACAATAGCATTGTTATCAAGTAAATATGAATTAACGTTAGTGTATTTTACTTCTAATTATAATAAAAACAATTATAATTGCGGAAATAGAAAAGTAAAAGACACAGCAAGATTTTGTTAACGAGGAAACTGCAAATGCAGTAAAACCCTGGGACCCTGTCCAGAATTGAATACTCTCAGGATTAAGCCACTATACAAAATCTAAACCAACTTCGTATAGTTAAGACCAAGCAACTAAACCTAGTTCACTTAGTTCCGTCTGTATCCCTGCGCCTCCAACTTGTAATAAGTCACGCACTTGGAACAATTCTTTTGGTTCGTATTCCAAACAGTAAAGGAACAACAAATCTGTTAGGTAACAACTCTTTTCAAACAAGTGATATGAGTTTGACAAAAGGCTCTTCCGTTTATCCCAATAAACTCCTTTGTCAGGTCCTTATATCTATCTAATCAACAATCACCAAAGTAATTGTCTAGCCTATGCAATCGATACTTTGAATCACAAAGAAACGTATTGATGCCGATCTATTCAACTAATCAATCCAATCTATCAAAAGATAAACCGATTATAGTTGGATCCCAGCCTATCAAGTTTTGTGCACACCAAAGATTATGAACTCAAATAAGAAATCTTCTTTGTCTTCAAATCTTCTTAGATCTTCAATAAACACCTGCACACAATCAACTTGAATCTCTTGTGATCAATCACACATAGAACGGAGTCTGTTAACAATGGATTATCATAAGACGTCTTTAGTTCTACAAACAGTCTAAAGATCCCCGTCGAAACTTCGATCTAGTTTGAGTGAATCTTATATCAAAAGAGAAGATTCTAAAGCATAAACAAATAAGGTGCAATCAAAGTTCAACAACCGTTAGTCAATTAAATCAATCGAAAACTAATAATAAACTGCAATTATCTAGTTTCCCACCAACGGTACTCGTAGAGCTTCCCAATCCCAAAGAAGTCTTCAAAACGAGCGGTCGTAAGAGATTTCGCCTAATTAGGGTACTTTCCTCTCCGAATAGACGGCCCCACCAGTAACAACACAACTAGGTAGTTTTGCTGTCTCTGAGGATTAGTTTGCAAGAAATGCATACTTCAATATTTATAGACCAAGGAAGTTTGGACACCAAGGAATTTCCAAAACCGAAAATATTCTCAAGATATGCAATATATTTCCAAATTCGGTTTTCATAATTCCTGGAAATGCTTTATCCAAATATTGACCGAAATCTCATAGAAAATCTCTAATTAGTAAATGCACATTACCAATTAAATATTTTCTAAAGATATGCATTTTAATTGTTGGAAATTAAAAGCATATAAAACTAAAAACCTTAATTAAAAGATTCTCAATTTATTTCGATCCGGGATTTTCCTTTAGTTATTTAGGAATATCTTTGAACAATAAAAGGTAAGAATTACTGCACGTGTTCAAAGTATGTTGACATCTTTACTTTGTAAATCCTTTTTCATATTTACCATCTTGGAACCGATTTGCCACACTTCCAAACAAGTTTAGAATTGGTTCATCTGACTTCCAAGAACTATGTGATTGATTATCCTATCAAATCACCATTAATAAGTTTCACAGTTCTACCAAAACAAAGTTTCGGTTCTACCTCCATGTGGGTACTAGGATCGGTCACACTAGCTTTCCAAAAATTGGTTGACTAGGTACTAGGATCGGTTACCACATATTTATGGTATTTAACTTGTATTCTTTTCACAAGTCATAGGATCGGTTACCAATATCTAAGACTTGTTGTACCTCTTACAAGGATCGATTCCACATACTTGTGATCGGTTGCACCTCTTACTAGGATCGGTTCCCCAATGTCTAGAGTTGGTCATACCAATTACAACATATGGATCATACCATCTCAGATGATTACTAAAAATCGGTTTCACTAATAAAAGTCATACCAATACAAAAGTCAGGCCTTGTGAATAGTTTTACCAAGATACATAAACAAGTTATGAGCGGTTATACTAAACACACATATTGGTAATCCAAATATTTGCAATGAATAACACTACCAATAAGCCTAGCGATTTCCCTTTCGATTCATAACACAAGTTTATGAATTGTACTTCCTTTAAACGAATGTAAAACATTGTTTCCTAGGACGAAATCTTTACCCATACCCATACATAATCACAATAGCATTCAAACGATTATGTCGATGTCTTATATACGAAGGTCAAAAGATAAGCGTTATACTTCGTATTATAATTCCTTAATACTATGTCTAACTAGAGTATAATCATTCACAGCTTCGCAGTTATGTTTTCAATATGCACGACTTGAAAGATACAGTAGGAATGAAACAGTTCAAGTCTAATATTACCAACCTCAAGAGGAAGGATGATGTCATCATTGTAGCTCTTTACTTCTTCACATTCTTCAAGTCTTCACGTAATACTTGTAAGTCTCATATCCTAGTAACTTTCTAGCTAACCTATACGAAGTTGACTCTAGTAAATAATCAAGCAACTCTTTAAATGAGTTTTGATTCACTAAAATATGACAACCAAACTTGACATACCAACGTTGCTCGAACACTATGTAATCGAAAACTATCACAAGAAAAATTATAAAATAATAATTTTATTCATAAATAATAGATAGTTTTATTCATAATAGACTTTACATAAAGTAGCCAAATTTCAAATAAGAATTTAATCTTATTTTTGCTCTGCATGCCTTACTGGAGAATTCCTTTTGTAGTATCTCGGTTTCGGTTAGATATCTTTTAGAGTATTCTAAACCTCTTTTAAACCCTCCAAGGTCTTCAGGCCATCTATAATTAGCAATAGATTGTTCATAACCAGAGATACTCATCTTAGCTGCAGCTATATCATCGCCAAGAAGATCTCTTCTTCCAATGAGTTCCATTGTCCCCTCAAACATATTTTGGGCAAGAATGGTTGAGAGAGATGTCTTGATAGGAAAGGAACAATATTCAGAACATAGTCCATATTTTATTTTCTCATAATATGTTGAACTAGACTCAAGAGTTCTTTCAATCTTCTCCACACAAAAATTACAGATAACATCATTACATTCTTTTTCTCCCATGATGAAGGGAATCATATGTAAGTTTTTTGATCGAGGCAAGGAACTGCACGAACTAATTATATTCGAAATTTCTTATGTTAAGTCTTCCTCACTATCCGCATATGGAGAAAGCATTGTATCACAGGATTGTGATATCGTAGGAGTATAATCGGACCTATTTATAGTCCCTTCTTTTCCTTTTTCAAGGTTGCAACTTAATTAGGAAAGCTTTCTAAACAAATATCGAAACAAAAACTTACCTTAAACATGCAAAGAAGATATCGCAAGTTTTGAGAAGTCATGGAGTCCTGGTTAACTCTCTTTTTGTTTTTCTACAGTGTAGTAGATCATCGAAAAATGTTTGCACATTGACATCACTGGATATCTCTAGATCCCTTTTGAGTCTAAGCACTAGACATTCATAGTCATCTTTGTCTAAGATTACAATAGGATTGTTTTTCTTAGAATTTGTTTTAGATGACTTCTTTTTGGGTACCTTTTCGGATTTTGGTATCCACTTGTAGGTGGACTTTGAATGAAGGTTCCTCATTTTTAGCGACATTGCATCTTCCCACTTTGAAACATCAGATCTCATACCCCTATTGTTAAAGGTGTTACCTTTTCTATTATTTTTCCCTTTAGGAATGTTTCTTTTAGGGTATGATTTTGAATTCTTGTAATAATTCGTTTGTCTCACAGGACAATGATGATCTGAGAGGTTTTCGGAGATGAATCGGTTCAATTCTTTAGAAACAAATGATAGAGTGTTTTGCATCTTTCGAATTTTACAATCCCTTTGCATATGACCTTTATCTCTACAATTATAACAATGCTTATTGAAAGGAGTAAAGTTTTTAGTTTTACCTTTATGAGACATTCGGTTACTATGCTGATCCTTAGTTGGAGTCTTCCTCTGATTGCTTTCGGAGATGTTTCCAGTCAGACTCTCATTTGAGCACTTAGGTGACTCAGGTGCACAAGCTTGTTCAGGAGGATTTTCTGGAGTGGAGGAGCAAACATCCTTTATGAATTTTACTTCCTTGTTGATTGACGAAGTATCAATTCCACCATATCCTAATCCACGTTTGTCGCGATGACTTCTCCCTGCTTCCAACATGGAAGATAAATTGATTGTGCTATCATTGAGTCTTCTTACCCTTACAACTTCCTCTTTTAAGATCTTGATTTTTTCAAGATCTTCGGCAAGTTGGTCCTCAAGAGGATTTTTCTTGAAGGGATCAGACTCATTTTGTTCCTTACTCATGGATTGTTGAGAGTTAATCCTTGCTTCTGTTTCAACAAGGAATGTTTCCTGTTGAGATTCTCAAACTCAAGAATTTTTGAGTTTAGACTTTGTTTGTAGTCCTTAAGCAGATATCTAGAATTCTCATATCCATAGAAGAAACCAGAGAAATTTTTTCTTAGTTTCTTATTTTCTCTGCAGAGAGGAGCAATGAGCTCAATCACATCTGAGGTGGAAAGTTTTCTTGTCGAAATGACAATTAGTATAAAAGAGAATTCTGACATATCTTCTTCAACATCTTGATCGATTTCTGAGTCACCATCTTCAGAAATTTCATCAAGTTGTTTTTCAAGGCAGGTTTGCCAATCATCAGAATCTACATTATAGGGGTCAGCCTATTCAGTAGATTCGCAGAAGATGTTATTCTCAAGTGCTGATTTTTCATCTTGACTTACGTTAACTGAATCAGCCATTGGATTCAATTCTTATAGGTTGGATCGCACTAAACACGGATTGTTATATATTTTCGTGTTTGCCTGCTCTGATACCAATTGAAAAGACGAGGGTACCCAAATATACCTCAATCTAAAACTTTTCCACCTATAAGTCCTTTCTCCGAAAGTGATTGTCTATGGACTGAGTCGAGGCAATACAACAAATCGGTTCACACTTCATGTGATCGTCTATGGATACAAGATCGAGACAATACAACAACAAGATAAATTACGTGATTGACTATGGATACAAGATCGAGACAATACAACAACGAAGTATGATTAATTGATAATAGGTTCAGACTTAACCAAACACCATAGGATTTCCATCAAGTAATTAGGAATATGCGTTTGTGTATTTTACTTCTAATTATAATAAAAACAATTATAATTGCGGAAATAGAAAAGTAAAAGACACGGCAAGATTTTGTTAACAAGGAAACCGCAAATGCAGAAAAACCCCGAGACCTTGTCCAGAATTGAATACTCTAAGAATTAAGCCGCTATACAAAATCTAAACCAACTTCGTATAGTTAAGACCAAGCAACTAAACCTATAGTTCACCTAGTTCCCTCAGTATCCCTGCACCTCCAACTTGCAATAAGTCACGCACTTGGAACAATTCCTTTGGTTCGTATTCCAAACAGTAAAGGAACAAAAAATCTGTTCGGTAACAACTCTTTTCAAATAAGTGATATGAGTTTGACAAAAGGCTCTTCCGTTTATCCCAATAAACTCCTTTGTCGGGTTCTTAGATCAATATATTTAACAACTACCAAAGTAATTGTTTAGACTATGCAATCAATATGATTAATCACAAAGAAATGTATTAATGCCGATCTACTCAACTAATCAATACAATATATCAAAAGATAAACCGATTATAGTTGGATCCCCAGCCGATCAAGTTTTGTGCACACCAAAGATTATGAACTCAAACAAGAAATCTTCTTTGTCTTCAAATCTTCTTAGATCTTCAATAAACACCTGCACACAAACAACTTGAATCTCTTGTGGTCAATCACACACATAATGGAGTCTGTTAACGATGGATTATCACAAGACGTCTTTAGTTCTACAAATAGTCTAAAGATCCCCGTTGATACTTCAATCTAGTTTGAGTGAATCTTATATCAGAAGAGAAGATTCTCAAGCATAAACAAACTAGGTGCAATCAAAGTTCAACAACCGTTAGTCAATCAAATCAATCGAAAACTAATAATAAACTGCAATTATCTAGTTTCCCACCAACGGTACTCGTAGAGCTTCTCAATCCCAAAGAATTCTTTAAAACGAGCGGTCGTAAGAGATTTCGCCTAATTAGGGTACTTTCCTCTCCGAATAGACGGCTCCACAAGTAACAACACAACTAGGTAGTTTTGCTGGCTCTGAGAATTAGTTTGCTCGAAATGCAAACTTCAATATTTATATACCAAGGAAGTTTGGACGCCAAGGAATTTCCAAAACCGAATATTCTCAAAGATATGCAATAAATGCCCAAATCGGTTTTCATAATTTCTTGAAATGCTCTGTCCAAATATTGACCGAAATCTCAGTAGAAAATCTCTAATTAGTAAATGCACATTACCAATTTTTATTTTCTAAAGATATGCATAATTGCTGGAAATTAAAAGCATATAAAACTAAAAACCTTAATTAAAAGATTCTCAATTTATTTCGATCCGGGATTCTCCTTTAGTTATTAAGGAATATCTTTGAACAATAATAGATAAGAATTACTGCACATATTCAAAGTATGTCGACATCTTTTCTTTGTAAATCCTTTTTCATATTTACAATCTTGGAACCGATTTGCCACACTTCCAAACGAGTTTAGAATTGGTTATTCTGATTTCCAAGAACTATGTGATTGATCAAAAGCATTCAATCACCATTAATGGGTTTAACGGTTCTACCAAACACAAGTTCGGTTCTACCTCTAAGTTTCTACTAAGATCGGTCACACTAGTTTCCATAAAATGGCTAACTAAGTACCAGGATCGGTTACCACTATTTATGGTACTTACTTGTGATCGGTTGCACAAGTTATAGGATCGGTTACACCAATTACTAAAACTTGTTAACCTACTACAAGGATCGATTACACATCTTGTGATTAGTCCCACCAAGTTCTAGGATCGGTTACCCAATGACTAGGAATGGTCACACCAATTACAAATATCGATCATACCATCTCAGGTGATTACTTAAGATTGGTTTCACTAATAAAAGTCATACCGATACATAAGTCAGGCATTGTGAATAGTTTTACCAAGATACATAAGCAAGTTATGAGCGGTTATACTAAACACATATATTGGTAATCCAAAGATTTGTAATGAATAACAATACCAATAAGCCTAGCGATTTCCCTTTCGATTCACAAAACAAGTTTATGAATTGTACTTCCTTTAAACGAATGTAAAACATTGTTTTGCTATGAAGAAATCTTCACCCATACCCATACAAATAATCACAATAGCATTCATACGATTATGTCAATGTCTTAGGTACGAAGTTCAAAAGATAGGCGTTATACTTCGTATTATAATTCATTAATACTACATCTAACTAGAGTATAATCATTCACAGCTTTGCAGTTATGTTTTCAATATAGCACGACTTGAAAGATATGTTAGGAACAAGGTAGTTAATATCGTGTATCGATATCGTATCGGCCGAGTCCTATACACCTATACAAAAGATACTACCTTTATTTATCGGTTAAACATCATTATAATTATTTTAATATGTAATATTTATAGAACCATAATAGAAAATAAACATATTTCAACCTTACAAAATAAGAGTTGTTTGATTAGAGTAGTGTCTTAGCCCGTCAATATTACATTTATAGTAACTATAGTCTACATCCACCATTATATGGGGTTAGCAAAATAAGTAGAGTTACTTTCTTGAACTGCCAGTTCAATAAATCATAATCAAAAGACAAAAAAAATTAGTGATATACCGAGCCTGACATTACATACATTTATAGAAATCAGTATCACATTACATACTGCCATAAGTTATATTGCTAAAGTAAATCATCCATAATAGCATTTGCAGGATCAGCCAAAGGACGTCCAACACCATAACCCATACTGGCAGGTCCTCGAGCTTCGCAGTTGAAATCCGAATCAAATTCATCTATCGTGGAATCAAATGGAGAGTGTCTATTAGGAACTTGTCGGCTACTTCTTGTGACTGGTCCTGACCTAATACCCATGGCACTGTTTGCTTGTGCACAAGTAAACTCATCGGCTCGATGAAGAAAATCATTCAAGTTCTCAGGGTCCAACCAATTATCTTCTTCTACAACTGCGTCAAAGAAAATAGGGATTTCAGCATCCCCGGAATTATGCATTTGTATCTCCTCGTATCCACGCTGCAATTTCTTGTTGTATTGAATATACACAGAATCATTCTACTTTTGTTGTAAGAAATGATTCCGCTTCTTTGTATGCATCTGGTCAGTAAAAAGACAAGACATCTTGGTTAAATTGAGCAAATTATATAATGAATGGCAGTAAAGATGAAAACATAGTCATGACTAATTATATAATGAATGTCAGGAAAGGTGCCATGGTAGAAAGTCTACTCAGGTGAGAAGAAAGTATGTATCGAAGCTGTCAAAAATCCTACTGAACCTGTACCAACAATTACAGTTGCATACCCAGGCCTAGTCTATAAGTAATGTCACTGACAATCATAGAAGAATTTAACACTTACATTGCCGAAAGTACTCCAATTTCTCTCACACGATGAAGCACTACATGTTTGGCTTAAGACCCTTATCGCAAATTTTTAGAGGTTTGGAACATCCATTCCGCCATTCGTGATCCACCAGTCATCTATCATAAACACCAAGCAACTTAATTAGAAAAAAAAATAGTTACCCCTGGCCCTGAACTAATATGCAGTAACCAAATTTTGTTGTTATCTATCTTTGGAAAAGAAAATACCTACAAGGTGATGTAGTATCTCTTGCTCTTATGGCAGCTCGCGATGAAGTAATTATCCAATTCAGTTAGACAAACAAGGAGAACAATAACAAAGTGGCTAGTTATCTTTGCAGAAAAGTGTAATGTAATTATGAAAGTAACAGACTCGTTTTACACAAAGTACAGTATCACTCAGCTGGTAAAGCATCGGTTATTGGGATACTATCAGTACACTAAGCATAATATGGCATGCTAGCTTTACAGGAAAACAGACATTGACCTAGAGCTGGAAAAATATGACTAAGAACCATCATCCTCACTTTGAATACTGATTTTAGTTAGAATTAGAAAATGGCTTCATTAAAAACCCCAATAATATCAGATATGGCATGTTAGCAAATCAATATGAACTATGATTTTGAATCAAGATGAAATACTAACATGATGCTATTTATATGAACATGCATGCATAAATCAAGATGAAATACAAAACATGGTGTTATTTATTAATAGAAACATGAGTAATTTGTGACTTATGATCCAGATTATAGAAAAATTACTAAAATCCAACACTTAGGTCAGAAAATCTGAAAAATTGCTTAAATCCGAAAAATTAATGACCAGTTGAGTTTGGTCGAGCATCGTAGAGAACTAAGAACAATCAAATCTGAATGAAGAGGAAAGATTGGTTACTTACTTTCACCATTGCAAGGGATGGGAGTAAAACACGCCGCTGCTGCAGCAGGAGATGGGAGTGAAACACAGAACAAAAGTTAGGGTTAATAAAGACGTGCATGTAAATTACCGTATAATCCCTGATCCGATATTATCAATGTATCGGTACAACCGATATAATCGGTCTGTATCGGCCGGTATGACCGTTTTTATCGCTAAACCTTTGTATCGCCGATATTTGTGGTATCGTATAGTTTTTTTTTCTGATATCCTGTAAAAGCCGAGAATATCGGCCTGTACAACCGATATTAACTACCTTGGTTAGGAATGAAACAGTTTAATTCAAAATATTACTAATCTCAAGAGGAAGGATGATGTTGTCGATGTAGCTCTTTACTTCTTCACATTCTTCAAGTCTTCGAGTAATACTTGTATGTCTCATATCCTAGTAACTTTCTAGCTAACCTATACGAAGTTGACTCTAGTAAATAATCAAGCAACTCTTTAAATGAGTTTTGGTTCACTAAAATATGACAACCAAACTTGACATACAAAACGCTTGGTGGGCTCAACCGAGCTATGCTCTAACACTTATTTATCTTTACCATAACTAGTTCAAATGACTCAAATGAGACTAAAATGAAACTAGTTAGAGAGTTGTTCAATTGCTTAGATCTCATAGAAGTATACAAGAAATAATTGAAGCAAAATCGATTTTGATTCAATCGAATCAATTCATGAACATCATAGCCACGGTTTGCAAAAGATTGCATTCCTTAATATATTAATGTTTTAGTTCATGAACAAACCGATTTTATAAAGTAACCTACTTAAGTATGCAAATGGGTACGCATACCTAAGTAGCCGGACCGAGTTTGGTTACGCCAGTACGCGTATGGGTACGCATACCAATTCACATTCCAAACTCCAGCAGAAATTCACAAAACCCAAACTTCCGCCAGTACGCGTACGGGTACGCATACCTAGGTTCCGGACATCCAACAACCAACCAGTACGCGTATGGGTACGCATACTTAGGTTCTCGGTTTTGGATTTTTACACAAATGTGAATACACAGTATGTTTATATCCAAAGATGGTTACTTGTTCTAAACTCTCATTTCAATCATTGAAACTTTCTTAGAGGATGACAATAGTTGTTATCCACAAACTATTAACATTAAAGCGTTCAAGTTATTGAAATAATATATATGACTTTCGTCAAGAGTAAAGATGAACTTGGTTAAAGCGAAAGCTTACCAACACATATTTCTAGAAATAGATAAGTGAGTTAAACTCAGCTCGAAATAGCTAATGTGTATAATTGAAGTCTATATAGCAATACGAATTTTGTCTCAAAATAGGAGATAGAATAGATAGACTTTTGAGTGATAGATAAGTTCAAGTCTCCACATACCTTTTGTTGATGAAGTTCCAAAAGTTCCATTGAGTAGTTCTTCGTATTCACTCGATGAATGCCGTGGAGTCTAAAGCTCAACTACACTTGCTATCCTAATCCGAGACTTAGCTATAATTAGACTAGAAATCAAGACTTATAGTTTTGGCAACTAAACTTGACAAACAAGCTTGAGATAGCAACGCTTGCGAGTTTGACCGAGCAGTGCTCTAACACTTACATTTGTTATTAATATGTAAAGTTAGGTAGTGGAGACAGTGTACCGGCTAAGGCAAACTTTCCTTTTAAATCTCGAGTTCAGATCCGTAAAATTCATCTATAGTCTTTTTTTGTATCTTCCAAAGCTCACGAAGTTTCAAACTTCTCATATAACTCAATTTTTGTTTTCCTCTTTTCTTTTCGCCATTGTAGTTTTGACCTTACGGATGACATCAATCATTCTTATGTAGATTCACAGTTTATATTATTGATATCCGTTTCTTCAATTTAGTGACGTTCGGTTCCTCTCGTTGAGATTGTTGCCGACGTTACCAGTCATCTCCTTGGCAAGTTATTGATTTCAGATACTCATCCTGATCACATCACTCTTCCTCCCCATCTATTAATTTGAGACTATCTTCTCATGATAGATTATTTTCCTGGATAAATACGCAGTTAAATCTATGTTGTGATGTTCAAGGCCATCATTCGCAATGGATCTATAAAAGATGAACATGATAAAATCACAACCTTAATGTTGTTTGAGAGCTACAATGTTATTCATAATCCTAATTACAGCAGTACATCTTGCTTGAAGTTTATCCGTGTGTTGATGGTGGTTTTTAGTTCAAGGGTAAAATTGTAAAATACCATATTTAATGCGCTGTCATCCTGCAAAGGAACAAAATCCATTTGAAAGATATGAGTGCATAAACCTCTTCGATATATATATATATATAATTCACTCAGAATGGTGCATACGATCCCAAATATTCTGTGAATTTATTCTCCACCGGCATTATTCACTAATGCATTGACCTGCCTAGTATTTTCCTATGCTATGTTCCCCAGCTGAACTTTCAATGTTGGCATGACATGACGATTAATGTTCACTCGCAGCAGAGTAGCATGTCAGTATTGAAATCTGCATGAAAACACTTGCGTAGGCTACACCACTCTCTGATAAAGAGATCGGCGTGTAGACACACTTTTTAATTAAAAGTTAGCGCGATCAACGCGTTTAAAATCCTTTAGGAAAATCTAGACTATCAATATCAGTCTTAAAAACGATCACGGCCACACGATTTGACCACACAATTCAACAGGCCTAGCCTACTCCTAGCGGAACTGGGCGATCATCATGATGACCACTGGTGGCCCACTAACATCCCGACCGATTGGATTCCATCTAGTGCACCCGCAACGCCTTTGAACGCTAACCCTAAAATGGGTGATCGCGCTGTTAAAAGATGAGCTCAAACGAGCTAAGACCGGTAAAACGGTCTATAAAAACATCACGACCGCCCAACTTAGCTAGCCTATTTGGACGGCTTAGATATTCCTTCGAATGATCAAGGAGGTGCTGACGCATTCATCGGCGACCCAGCTCCATACCTGGTTGATCGAACTACACATAGCAATCCAAGAGCGCGTCAAACCATTTGCCTTAAGTAGGGCGATCGCGCACTCTTTAAACCCTAAATTAAGTCAGCGGCGTTATGAAACTGCCGCAAATTGATCGTGTCCGTTCATCTTCGCTAGCTTGGTCGAATAGCTTAGATCGGATTCTAGATGGACAACAACGTGGCACTGTGATCACCGGCCACCCCTCTTCCATGAGGAGCGACCGGCCAAGCACCGGCTTGCTAATGTGGCCTCCGAACCATCACCCAAAAGAGGCTAGTCGCACTGTTTTCATAATCAAACGGCAGCCATCAATTGCCGCAAATCATCCCATCCACTCAACTTGGCTAGCCAATTTAACCGGACCAGATCTAATCTGGATCGACCGATAGGATGTTAGAATGGCCATCAGCTGTCATACTCTCATAGGGACCGACCGGCCAACCATGCGCACGTGGCTCCTACCAACTCCCTGAAAATGGATGGTCTTGCTCCTTTAAGACATTAAGATCTGCGACTAACTCGGACGATCTTTAAAACAACAATGCTTTATACGCATCAATTATAAACGATGCTTCATAAATATTGATTTCACAAATAGTTTATTATTTGACCTAAAAGCACTATGTGCTGCTTTTAGCGGCGAGTCTCATGTCTTGACCCACTTACTCGAGACATCAAACATGTCATAAACTGGGGGATGCTCACTAGGGTATTGGTCTGGTGGTTTACAGCGTGCGGCGTGCAACGCGCCCATTACGAGAACGTGTTAGGAAAGAACGGACGGTTAACATCAATGAGAGTAGTGGGTGAAAGTGTGATCAGTTTTCCCTCGTAATGGAAACGTGGTGATCACCACTTTTTACACAACCCCACTTATACACTGCTAAATCACCTCCACTTCCTAAGAGATCAGGGGGTGCTCGAACAGAACTTGTATAAATAGGATTTCAACCTATTTCGACAAGAACAGAAATGTTATCAACACAAGTATCCAGAAAACGCCGTGAACTGGTAGCTTACATTCTGCAAGCCAGTTCTACATTCTGATACAAGTCATAAAATAGACACACCTTCATAATTCAACATTCTGATCTCAAACACCTTCTTCGCTTCCCTCCCTAATATCAACCCTTCTCCTTCACTTTGTGACCGAATTGAATCTGGAATGGCCATTTCTTGGTTTAGGCTAGAGTCTTACAGATTGATCTCTCGAACTTAAAAGTACTCCCGTGTAGTGCATTTGTTTAGGGTTTGAATTCGTTTCTCATCGACACACCCAAATTTACCAAAAACAACAGAATCAGTTTTTACCCCAAAACAACTGGCGACCACAATGGGAGATTAATCTCTCGGTTGCAAGATCTATTTTCAATTTCATTTCAATTTTCTCAAGATAGTAGATCTTAGGTCTGGGTCAGTTACCAATCCTGATGCTACGGGTGCTGATAACACTTCTGGTGCCAATATCCCTTCTATTAACACCAATGTACCGCCTTCCAGCACAGTCAACACATCGCATGGTGTTATATCCTCTAACACCAACACCAGTAACGCTGGAAGCATCCCCTCTGGCGTGACACCTCCTATTACCAGAGCCAGAGCCGCTGCTACTCCTAATATTTCTTTAAGCATGACACCTCCAATCGTCACCAAGGCTGCCACCATTTCTTCATCGGGACGAGAAACTGGAGGAGTTAGAGGAAGCCAACCCCCTATCACCATTGTTGATTTGATGGAAAGACAAGAAGTTCTTGCTAGGGCTCAGAGGGACATGGCTACAACTCAGAAAGAGGTACTCACTTTCCTCAAGACGCTAATGGAGCGACTACCACAAGAGCCGCGTCAACCCACAGAGTCAATAAGGAGTACCTTTAACACTCCTGGCACGAGCACTTCAACAGGGCGTGGCGTGCCTTCATAGATGAGGAAGTTCACGAGAAAGGAATCAACCGTCCAATTTCATCACACGTGAAGATCTAGAGCGTCTCCTCCAAAATCGAGGCAAAGAAAACCCGGTGGACATGCACCAGCACCAACCTACGTATCCTCCTGATATGCAAAGAGTTCCTCTCCCAAGGGGATACTCCTCCCTAAGTTTTCCCTCCATGATGGTACTGGTAACGCTCGCGAACACATTTCTCATTTTCTGGAATCCTTGGGAGAACACGAATACAATCATGTCCTCCGCCTGAAAGAATTTTCAAAGTCGCTTACCGGAAGAGCGTATACCTGGTACAACAACATCACACCAAACTTCATATCCAACTGGTATGAGATGGTCACCGCTTTCTATAAGAAGTATTTCTTCGTGTCCGAGCAAATCACTTTCTCAGACTTGGGAAGAATGTTTCAACGAAACAACGAGCATCCAAACGATTATGTCAAGAGATTAAGAATTCAAGCTTTGGATTGTCACGACCAAAATGTGGTCGAACAGCAGTTTGTGGAGTCATGCATTAACAGTATGGTTCCCATCTATTATGCTTTACTGGAAAACCTACGTTTCTAGACGTTCTCTGAACTCCATGAAGCTGCTAAGCGGTTGGTTACGACCGCACCAGCGCTGTTAGAAATGATCAGACCGTCCAGGGGTGAAGATGCATGCGAAACTCGAGGAAACAGACGCATCAACAAGCAATATAACACCGGTCCTTATATAAGCGTAGTATGTGAAGGAGGGAAAAGGAAAGCTCTAGCAGCGGAACAACAACCCAAGCGCGCAGCACCGGCGCAGACAACTCCATCCCATAAATCTACGGCTAAGACTCCTGTGCAAGAAACTGGAGATGCTGCTCCAGATTTCCCATTTCCAATGGATGAAGTCATTGAACTCCTGGAAGCATGGATTCAAGATGACACCATCAAGCTACCTCCTCTCCGACGTCCGACAACCTAAGAAGAGATGAAAAATCCCAAATATTGTCGTTACCATAGGTTTGTCAACCACCCAACCAGTGACTGCAACAAATTGAAGTGCATTTTCAAAGAGAAGGTGGATGCAGAAGAACTTCAATTAGGAAATAAATGAGTTCACAGGGACCCTCTTCCTATCAGGAACTGCATGATTTCTGGGGACTCCATCCACAAAACTGTGCAGTCTATGATAGAGTATTTATGTGAAATTCTGTATTTCTCCAAGGCGCAGCGTCAAAACATGTTTGGATCCCTCAACCATGTCGTATAAGGCAAGCGTATGTTTCCAGTTAGGGAAACCACTCCCAAACCCCAATCTTTCCTGGGAAGCGCAACTAACAAATGCAACTGTGGACTCCTAACCACCACTCACTTAAAGGATGTCGAGTTTGACAGCACACTAATTGATGCATCATCTAATTTCAATATTGTCACTGTCAAGACTCTGAGAGCTGCAAATATTTCAAAGCAGAAAGCTGTTCATTTCCCAACTGTGAATAAAAGCGCAGAAGGAGAATCAAAAGATGCTTACGGGTACATTAATCTCGAAATCAAGGTAGGAGATGCTCTAACACGCGGCAAGTTTCATATTGTTAAAGAATGCCCGAACTATGATATGATTCTGGGCTGTTCGTGGGTGCATGACAACAAAGCAAAGCTAGGAGTGTGTCCTTTGCCAGTGTCTATACCTGAAAGGATTTCCAACAAGACGTCCAACCCAGAAGATCATTTGTTGCCGTATCAACATCTTTCCAATGTGACACAACTACCTGGAGAGATCCCATCGATGTACATTCGAAAATTCCGAACCCAAGTAAGTCTTATTGAACAACCCTTTTTACAAACAGTCACTCCTCTTTCCTCCAAGGCTTGGGGACTCGATCCGATCATCAACCCAACCGCCACTAGGAGATGTGAATGGGATGCTGGTCCTTTCAAATACTTTATCAAAAAATTTAGAAGCTATCTCAGTCAAAGACAACAAGTCTGAGAGTCAAGTAGCTGTGCAACACTCAAACCCATTTCAAGTTGGAGATATGGTAGTGAAGGTGACCGCTCAGCCTGATTCACCTACAGAAGGGGAAGACGATCCATACCTGGTGGCGGATGTTATCTTAGGAGGTTACTGCAAGCTCATCAATGCCGACAAACTGGAAAGCGTAACAATTCACTCATGATGGCTCAAACCTTTCAATACCTAAAACGCTGTGCTACCTTTTCCTCCAGCGTTCTCTTTAGTATTTTCTCTAGCAATTTCCCAAAATGAAGTATCGTTTTGTCATTCAATCGAAGACATATTTTTAATTCCTCTAAAATGATTGCACTGCTTGCATTCATAATTAGGGTTTCAATTTGTCAATCAATCGAAGTATCGTTTCTTTTAAAGAAATCTCTTTACTCCTGAATTATGAGACGGAGTCTCGAGAAAGACTAAACTCCCATCATTCCCCATTAGTTCAAAACCAAAAAAAAAACCCTAAAAAGAAATGTCTCATATCTTTCGAGAAACACCGAAGAGGAGAAAGAAAAGGAGAAGGAAATCGTCAGGCAATCGGCATGTGATTCTTAGGGCAAACGCCTTCTGTACCCTGAAGTATAGCCTGCTTCAACGATGAAGCGGCCTCTCAATCACCATATCATTAAATGGACTGCGATATGTTATCGATTGGAGGTGGACAGGTTCGTGTCAATCCTTAGTTTCTATCATTGCATTCCCTACTTCGAGCTATTATTATTATGGTTATAGGCAATTATCATAAAGGCGGCGCCCGAGCATATAAAAGCATCATCACTTATATGTCGCACTCCCTTCGGCCGCACAACCCGATGGAATGGGAGATTCTATTGTAGCCCTATTGGAGAGCGCCACAACTAGAGCCTCAAGATAAAATAACAATCATTTAAATAAAACTCAGGCTTAGCAAATGTCTACAAACTATGAAGAAGTGCTCATCTATCACAAAAAAAAAAAAAAAAAAAAGGGTAACAAAAGGGAAATCTAATCATCAGCAAGATCAACAGTGCTTTCACCAGAGCCGCCACTAGAAGCTGCCTCGACCTCCCTTTTGGACATTGCTCCAGCATTCTCTCCGGGAATCGCCACCACGTCCTCTCCAGGAATTACCACCACACCCTCTCCAGAAGCCGCCACGATTTCCCTTTTGGGAGCTACACAAACATCTCTTTCAGGAATTGCTTCAACATGTTCTCTATAAATCGGTTCAACGCCCTCCTCGGAAATGGTGCTAACGATCTTTGGATGTTCGAGTTCGTCCATATCAGAGTCGAGGATTATGACGCCGTTGTGGATCGGGTAATCATACCTATCTTCGCTGAGAGGCCGTTTGTGCTCAATCCTTCGTCTCTTTAGTCGAGCTGTAAACCTTTTAGCTCTTGCACTCGTCGGCTGAGACGCTTCATCGTGCCTCCATTTCTCCTCCATGCTGACTGAGGACAAAAAATCTTAGGCGCGCTCTCGAACGACGCGTAGGTGCGAAAGAGGCATACCCTGTATAGCACGAACAGCTTCGCGAAACGGAGAATCTATTTTGGCCATCACCTCTTCGAATGCGCTAGCCATGGGCTTGTCGACTTCAAAGATTTTCTCTGGGGAAGCAGAAGAATAATCATCACCAGCAGTTTCCATGATACACTGCAAGGAGACATTATGATCATATCAACCACCGCCGTACAAAAAAAAAGGAGAGAGATCATCAATCAAAAATCAAATCACATGAGAAATATGGAGCAATACCTGGGACGAAGAAGAATGCAACTCTGTGATCGGCTCAAACGCTTTCCGAAGAAGAATGCAACTCTGTGATCGGTTCAAATATTTCCTTTATATTTCGCAAATCAGCAAGGTCCCGGAAAAGAAAAGGAATCTCTACTTGCCGTGTATAAAGCCTTCAGATGCGGGATAACGATCGAATATATACTTATCTACCTGAAGATAACTGACGTATACTAAAGAAGACGTATTCCGCTCAAAGGGAGAGATAGCCTCTATCCTGGTAATGTACGCCGAACTTCTCTTGTGAATTTCTTCGACTGTCACCATCTAATGCATACCCCGCAATAGTGTCACTATTACGTACTAAGCAGGGGACTTAATGTTGATGGTGGTTTTTAGTTCAAGGGTAAAATCGTAAAACCCCATATTTAATGCGTTATCATCCTACAAAGGAACAAAAGCCATTTGAAAGCAATGAAAACATAAACCTCTTCGCTCACAGATGTATTGAGCAATTCAATATATTTGTATATATATATAAAATTCACTCAGAATGGTGCATACGATCCAAAATATTCTGTGAATTTATTCTCCATCGGCATTATTCGCTAATGCATTGACCTGCCTAGTATTTTCCTATGCTATGTTCCCCAGCTGAACTTTCAATGTTGACATGACATGACGATCAATGTTCACTCGCAGCAGAGTAGCACGAATCTCCCGAAGTGTCAGTATTGGAATCTGTGAAGTGTCAGTATTGAAATCTGCATGAAAACACTTGCGTAGGCTACACAACTCTCTAAAAAAGATATCGGCGTGTTGACACACTTTTTAATTAAAAGTTAGCGCGATCAACGCGTTTAAATTCCTTTAGGAAAATCTAGACTGTCCATATCAGTCTTAAAAATGATCACGGCCACACGATTTGACCACACAATTCAACAGGCCTAGCCTACTCCTAGCGGAACTGGGCGATCATCATGATGACCACTGTTGGGCCCACTAACATCCCGACCAATCGGATTCCATCTAGTACACCCGCAACGCCTTTGAACGCTAACCCTAACATGGGTGATCGCGCTGTTGAAAGATGAGCTCAAACGAGCTAAGACCGGCAAAAACGGTCTCAAAAAACATCATGACCGCCCAACTTAGCTAGCCTAGTTGGACGGCTTAGATATTCCTTCGAATGATCAAGGAGGTGCTGACGCGTTCATCGGCGACCCAGCTCCATACCTGGTTGATTGAACTACACATAGCAATCGCGTCAAACCGTTTGCCCAAAGTAGGGCGATCGCGCTCTTTAAACCCTAAATTAAGTCAGCGGCGTTATGCAACTACCGCAAATTGATCGTGTCCGTCCATCTTCGCTAGCTTGGTCGAACAGCTTAGATCGGATTCTAGATGGACAACAGCGTGGCACTGTGATCACCGGCCACCCCTCTTCCATGAGGAGCGATCGGCCAAGCCATGGCTTGCTCATGTGGCCTCCGAATGATCACCTAAAGAGGCTAGTCGCACTGTTTGCATAATCCAACGGCATCCATCAACTGTCATAAATAATCTCATCCACTCAACTTGGCTAGCCAATTTAACCGGCACAGATCTAATCTTGATCGATCGATAGGATGTTAGAATGGCCACCAGCTTCCACTCTCTCATAGGGACCGACCGGCCAACCCATGGGATGCATGCGTGGCTCCTACCAACTCCCTTAAAATGGCTGGTCATGCTCATTTTAGGACATTAAGATCTGCGACTAACTCGGACGATCTTTAAAACAACAATGCTTTATACGCATCAATTATAAACGATGCTTCATACATATTGATTTCACAAATAGTTTATTATTTGACCTAAAAGCACTATGTGCTGCTTTTAGCGGCGAGCCTCATGTCTTGACCCACTTACTCGAGACATCAAACATGTCATAAACTGGGGGATGCTCACTGGGGTATTGGTCTGGGGGTTTACAGCGTGCGGCGCCCATTACGAGAACGTGTTAGGAAAGAACGGACGGTTAACAGCAATGAGAGTAGTGGGTGAAAGTGTTACCAGTTTTCCCTCATAATGGAAACGTGGTGATCACCACTTTTTACACAACCCCACTTTTCCACTGCTTAATCACCTCCACTTCCTAAGAGATCAGGAGGTGCTCGAACATGACTTGTATAAATAGGATTTCAACCTATTTCGACAAGAACAGAAGTGTTATCAACATAAGTATCCAGAAAACACCGTGAACTGATAGCTTACATTCTGCAAGCCAGTTCTACATTCTGATACAAGTCATAAAACAGCACACCTTCATAATTTAACATTCTGATCTCAAACACCTTCTTCGCTTCCCTCCCTAATATCAACCCTTCTCATTCACTTTGTGACCGAATTGAATCTAGAACGACCATTTCTTGGTTTAGGCCAGAGTATTACAGATTGATATATCGAACCTAAAAGTACTCCAGTGTAGTGCATTTGTTTAGGGTTTGAATTCGTTTCTCATCGACACACCCAAATTTACCAAAAACAGCAGAATCAGTTTTTACCCCAAAACACCGTGGTAAAAGTGTTGATGTCTTTCACCTGGGATTGATTTTTTTTAGCGTTCATGTGCCAAGCAATGCTCCAGATTTCAGTAGTGGTAACAAATTATTTCCACTTATTATTTCTGGCGATTGGGAATTTAACCGTGCACCAATTTCTCATGAGCCAATGAGGACTTATTTCAATTTTTCTCCTCGCTCATGTAAGTTACGTTTTTTTTGAGATTTTTTTTTTAAATCTGAAAACGCAAGGGATACCAAATACACCCAACTTTTTCGTTTGGCAACCTGTATAGTCAAAACTTAACACGATTGCATGTAGACCAACTTAATGATCCTTGACAGTATGTATAAAGTTAATATCTCAACATCTACTCAATCAGTATGTATATAGACACAAGGTCCATGAATCTAATTGTTAAGCAGAGTATTTGGACGATCTCAAAAATCAATATCCAAGATCAATCTAGTCGTATACAAAAAATTCAATCAGATTTTCTGCTAAGTGATTAAACTTGTTATCTATAATTCAACATACGAATTCTACAAGAAACTAGTCTCGTAATCGATTAAATTAGGAAGACGTAGCTACTTAGATTGAATACGTACAAACATGTGTAAATCCAATTATAAATATAAACAATATTGAAAAACCGGGGGTTTAACAACCACACCCAATATTTCGTTTAGGCAATCTGTATGGACAAATTCCAATATAATTCCAAGAGAATCAACTAGACAGTCAGAATCAACTAGACAGTCAGACTCAATCAATTGATACATCGTACTTATATTCCCGAAGAACATCCTAGTAATATCAATCTCCTCACAATAATCTTAATCGTATGGTAGAAAAACAAGATATTGTGGAATCACAAATGATGAGACGAAGATGTTTGTGACTACTTTTTATCTTGCCTATCAAAGATTAAATCTCGAGAAAATCTTAGCGAAGATAGTACTCAATACGATAGAACAAAGCAAGATCAGAACATGAAACTACAGAGAAAATAGTTGGGTCTATCTTCACAATACCAATGAAGTCTTTAAGTCGTTAACCTATAATGGTTTTAGGAAAACCTAGGTTAAAGGAGAAACTCTAGTCACAACTAGTATCACACAAGAGGTGTGGGGATTAGGTTTCCCAGTTGCTAGAGTTCTCCCTTATATAGTCTTCAAATCAGGGTTTGCAATCAATGTTACCTTGGTAACAAAGCATTCAATATTCACCGTTAGATGAAAACCTGATTAGACTCAAGCTAATATCTTCCAACTATTAGATTGAACTTAGCTTGTTATACACAAATGAAAAGTGACTTCATTTAGATATGAGTAACCGTACCTAAACGTGTATACCTTGTTGGCTCAACAATAGTTAATCGAAGTTAGCCATATGAACACTTTCATATCAACCTTGTTCATCTTAACACAACTAGTTCAAATGACTCAAATGAAACTAGTTATAGAGTTGTTCAATTGTTTATATTCTAATAGAAATATACAAGACACAATTGAAGCAAAATCGATTTTGAATCGATTTTGATTCACTCAAATCAATTCATGAACATTATATCCACGGTTTACAAAAGATTTCATTCCTTATTTTATAAATGTATTAGTTCATGAACAAACCGATTTAAGAACATAACCCACTCAAGTATGCAAACGGGTACGTATACCTAAGTAGCCGTACTTGGTCTAGGTTCGCCAGTATGCGAACGGGTACGCATACTGTCGTACACTACCAAACTCAGTTGAATTCCTGGACTTGAACATACGCCGATATGCATACGGGTATTGAAAAAGCGGGGGTACAACAACCACACCCAATATTTCACTTAGCAATCTGTATGGACAACTCCAATATAATTCCAAGAGAATCAACTAGACAGTCAGACTCAATCAATGGAAATATATCAAAGAGTTATATCTCTATTTCTCAATTCAATCCGCAATCAAACAAATTGAAATTTGCGATCCCGATTGAATATCAGAAATAACTTTGACGGTATCAAAAATTATTATCTAAGTGTCAATCAATTTAATCAACAACCAAAGGTTGGAATCCCAATTGATTGAACTTACGCACAACCTGTGATATTTCTATTATATAACAATATATAATGTGGAAAAGAAATAACAAAGACACCAGAAATTTTGTTAACGAGGAAACCACAAATGCAAAAAAAAACCCGGGACATAGTCCAGATTTGAACACCACACTATATTAAGCCGCTATAGACACTAGCCTACTCCAAGTTAACTTTGGACTGGAATGTAGTTAAGCCCTAACCAATCTCACACTGATCAAGGTACAGTTGCGCTCCTTACGCCTCTGAATCACAGCAGGACTCTACACACTTGATTCCCTTAGCTGATCTCACCCACAACTAATTAAGAGTTGCTACGACCCAAAGTCGAAGACTTGATAAACAAATCTATCTCACACAGAAAAGTCTATTGTATAGATAAATCTGTCTCCCATAGATAAACCTATGAGTTTTGTTCCGTATTTTTATAAATCAAGGTGAACAGGAACCAATTGATATACCGGACTTATATTCCCGAAGAACAACCTAGAAATATCAATCACCTCACAATAATTTTAATCGTATTGTAACGAAACAAGGTATTGTGGAATCACAAACGATGAGACGAAGATGTTTGTGACTACTTTTTATCTTGCCTATCGGATAATAAATCTCGAGCCAATCTTAAAGAAGATAGTACTCAATACTATAGAAACTGCAAGATCAGATTACGCAACTACATAGAAAATAGTTATGCCTGGCTTCAAAATCCCAATGAAATCTTCAAGTCGTTAACCTACAGGGTTTCGTGAAAAATCTAAGGTTAAAGGAGAATCGACTCTAGTCGCAACTAGTATCACATAGGAGGTGTGGGGATTAGGTTTCCCAGTTGCTAGAGTTCTCCTTTATATAGTCTTCAAATCAGGGTTTGCAATCAATGTTACCTTGGTAACAAAGAATTCAATATTCACCGTTAGATGAAAACTTGATTAGACTCAAGCTAATATCTTTCAACTGTTAGATCAAACTTAACTTGCTACACACAAATGAAATGTACCTTCATTTAGATATGAGTAACCGTACCTAAACGTGAACACCTTATTGGCTCAACAATAGTTAACCGAAGTTAGCCATATGAACACTTTCATATCAACCTTATTCATCTTTACCATAACTAGTTCAAATGACTCAAATGAAACTAGTTCTAGAGTTATTCAATTGTTTATATTCTCATAGAAGTATACAAGACACAATTGAAGCAAAATTGATTTTGATTCTCATGAATCAAGTCATGAACATTATAGCCACGGTTTGCAAAAGATTGTATTCCTTATTATATAAATGTATTAGTTCATGAACAAATAGATTCTAGAACATCATCCACTTAGGTATGCATACGGGTACGCGTACCTAAGTAGCCGGACTAAGTTTAGGATTCGCCAGCACGCGAACTGGTACGCATACCATCCAAACTCAGCAGAAAATCCCGGACCTGAACCTTACGCCAGTATGCGTACCGGTACACATACAAGGTTCCCGGACTTCAAAAAACCAACAAGTACGCATACGGGTATGCATACCATGGTTCCCGGACATGGATTACATATATGAAAGTACGCACACTATGCTTAAATCCAATTGTTCCAAACTCTCATTTCAACCATTGAAACATTCTTGGAAGATAGAATAGCTGTCTCACACAAATTATTAGCTTCAAAGCAATTTTCAAGTGATCGAATGATCCATACGAAACATTCCGAGTCTACATCAAATGACTGTCTCACACAAATCATCTAAGATGTTTCAAGGCGATTTTCACATGATCATCTTTTGACTTTTGTCAAGAATATAAGATGAACTTGGTTAAAGTGAAAGCCTACCAACACATATTTCGAGAAATATGTAAGCGAGTTAAACTCAGCTCGAAATATCAAATGTGCATTATTGAAGTCTATATAGCTATACGACTTTTGTCTCAAATAGGAGATAGAGTATATAGACTTTTGAGTGATAGATGAGTTCAAGTCTCCACATACCTTTTGTTGATGAAGTTCCACAAGCTCCCCTTAGTAGTTCTTCGTCTTCAATCGATGAACGCCGTGAAGTCTAATGCTCAACTACACTTTCTATCCTAATCCGAGACTTAGCTATAAGTAGACTAGAAATCAAGACTTATAGTTTTGGCAACTAAAATTGACAAAGAAGCTTGGGATACAAACGCTTGCGAGTTCGACCGAGCAATGCTCTAACAATCTCCCCCTTTGTCAATTTTAATGACAAAACTATCAATACATATGGATTACAAAATAAATAAACTTTGTAGCTTCTCATCCAAATGCTTGATCTCCTTGGTTCTTCAACATTACTCGAAATCTTCGTCACTTCCAAGTATTGCAGTGATTATGAACGTGTTCATCTCAGCATCAATGTTGTTGAAAATCCGTAGCTATAACAATGAGAAAACAGTTTCTCTCAATCATTGTTATACAGTGCCACAGTATTATTACACATCATCAAAGTTCAATTGTATCACAACTTTGACAACAATACTATGGTGATATGTATCACTACCCCTTAGTCAATACTTCATCTCACATGAAAACCACTTCCCCTTACATAATGATCCGTAAACCATATGTATTTGTAGTGTGAACTACACACTAATTCTCCCGCTTTTTGTCAATAAAAATTGGCAAAGGTGCGAAAACTAGTGGGGTCCTAATGAAATTTCCATAGAGACACTTCATGACCAAAAGAGAACAACATATCAACTTTTTTTAGATGCAATCATATAGCCGAAACTAAATGCATTCATCAAGGAGTTTATAAAGATAAAAGATAACCCCTACAATATTCCACAACCGCACTCCCCACAAAGATTTGGCAATTAAGCACAAGTTCAATTAAGAACTCTCCCCCATAAAATGTCATTCCCGAAAGATCAACAAGAGCGACCTTACTTTCACAAAAAATAAGGATTTCTTTTGACATTAACAAATCACATGAAACATGAATTTGTATCCAAAATACTTAATTAAATTAACCACAAGAGAACCCATGATTAATTTAATCGGAAATGCTCACATAAGAGAACTTATGGAGCCGCACAGTATTTACACAAAGATGTGGATCAGGGAAGACCAATATTGTGGAATAAACAAAGATTCATTATTTATTTTTTGCTCAATCAAAATTGTATTTTATTAGCTATTATCAGCACAAAATGAGTACAAATAAGCCAAAGGCTTTTACACAAAGATAGAAAACAAAATCAATAGAATCTATAGTAAGGATGTGAGGTTGATTCTAAGCTGAAAGTATCACTCTCTGTATAGATTTTGACAATGCCTGCACCCATATTACTCCTTTGTTTTGCTACTTTATCAGCTGTAAAGTTTATCTCCCTGTAACCATGTTCAAAATCATAGTCCAGTAAAGTAGCACAAACTTTGTTCCATCTTGAGATAATGAACCAAGGCAGGTTATTGCTTTTAAAAGCTAAGATGATAGCTTTTGAATCTGATCTGAAGCATACCTCCAAATGATTATTCTGTACATCCCACTCACCTGCACAAACTATTGTCATTATTTCAGAAAAGAAATTTGTTGCAACACCAACTCCACCTGCTACAGCAATTAAGAATCTCCCTTCACAATTTCTTGCAACAAAACCATATCCTGCCACTCCTGGATTCCCTTTAGAAGCTCCATTACAGAAGATAAGAATTCTTTGAGCAGTTGGTAAAGTGAAGAAGATTTTTATTATTCTGACATTATAAGCTTTCCTGTACTTGATACCAAAAAAAACTCAGAATCTGAAGGTCATAATCTTCATTCTTCATTGATCCCTTCAACTTTATTTTACATTCCCCTGTTAAGAAAATAATCTTTCTTTTTATCAATTCAAAACTTTCCACCTCTTCATCAAAAACAATGTTATTTCTCAAGAACCATATTTCCCTCAAAATTAGGAATGCATCCACTAGCCATAATTCTTTTATCACAGAACTTTTGTGATTTGCCATCCCCAGAATGTCTTGGAAGGAACTTGGATTTTTGAATTTGAAAACTGTACCTATCCAGAGCTAAATTCTATTACTGAAATCACAGATCCACAAAATGTGATCCAGAGTTTCTTCAGTTTTTTTACACATATAACATCTAGAAGCCAAATGTCTTCCCCCTTTCTTCAATTTATCATCAGTTGCACACAGTCCTCTAGCAATTTTCCAAACATTGCTCGCCACTGTAGGATGAACACAGGCATTCCATATTGTCTTAAATTCATTCTTGACTGGGTAGATGTCCCTGATGCACTGAACTGTAGATGCTACAGTGAATTTACCTGTAGTTGTACCACTCCAAATCATTCTGTCTTTTAAACCATCTACTACTGGTAATTCAAGTGGATCAAAAAATTCAAGCAACTCAGTGGGAATATTCCATTCACCATTAATAAGAAGAGAACTGACCTTCAAGTTTTTATGTAATTGAATATATTCATTCCCAGGGAAAAGAACATTCAGAGCTTTGTCCTTCACCCAGTTATCCTCCCATACAGATATATCATTTCCATCACCCACAATCCATCTTGTGTTGTTCTTAACACCAGTCATAACAGATTTTAAACCAGGCCAAATGGAGGAATGTTTGTAGTAAGAGATCCAAGTACCATCTTTAGACTTGAATTTGGCTTGAAAAAACTTGAACCATTGTTCCTCACCTTGTTGAATCTTCCAGAGTAGTTTCATTAGTAGAGCTCTATTGATAACTTCTAATCTTCTAATGCCAAGTCCTCCTTCCTATAAAGGAGAGCAAACTTTTTCCCATTTTAGTGTAACAGCTTTCCTTACAGATGCATCTCCTGACCAAAGAAAATTTCTGACTATTTTTTCACATTATCTAAGTACACTTTTAGTCCACTTGTAGATTGACATATTGTATTCAGAGATACTGCATAATACAGTTTTAACCAGAATTAGCCTTTCTTGAAATGCCAACATCTTTCCTTTCCACCCAGCAAGATTATTTTGTAGCAGTTCAACCACATTCCACACATGACATGACTTTACTCTTCCAAGAAAAAGCATTACACCCAAATAATTGTCAGGAAAGTTTGCTAATTGCATATGAACTTCCTCAACAATTGCTTCCTTTCTAACTTGAGAAGTTCCTCCAACAAAACACTTACTTTTAGTTACACTTATCACCTGTCCAGAGGATTGTTGATATTCCATAAGAGTCTTCATTAATCTTCTAAGATTTCTCTTATCACCATTGTAAAACAAAAACAAGTCATCTGCAAAAAATATATGGGTTGGACAAACACCATTTCTATTTACCATTGGTATCAATTTCTGTTCCTCCACCATCTTAGTTAAGGCCCTGCTTAGATTATCCTCAGCTATAATGAAAAGAATGGGTGACAATGGGTCACCTTGTCTCAACCCTCTGCTAACTGAGAAATAGCCTTCTGGTCCATCATTCACCATGACTGAAATTCTTGTAGAAGAAAATATAACTTTAACCAACTTATACATTTTTCAAAGAAGCCAATTCTTTTCATCACTGCAAACAGAAATTGCAGTGAATCATAAGCTTGTATTATGTCAATTTGTTCATTCACCATCACTGCAAACAGAAATTGCCACCTCTTCTTGTTGTATTTAGTTCATTCACCATCTCTGAAGCTAAGAAAATTTGTTTTTGTATAGTTTTACCCTTGAGAAAAGCTCCTTGCTGTGGAGTTATAATCTTGCATAATAAGCTGCTAATTTTCATTGTCAGGATTTTAGTAAAAATTTTGAAGAAAAAATTAGCTAGACCAATGGGTCTAAACTGATTTGGTTTCTTTGCACTCTGAACTTTAGGAAGGATAACCAAAAAATTTGAATTCAGACCATTTGGGATGTATCCCCTTCTCCAACAATATTGGATAACAAAGACCACATCAGTACCAATTATTTCCCAGTATTTCCTATAAAACCAACCTCCAAACCCATCAGGGCCAGGAGAACTATCAGGATCCAAATCATAAACAACAGCTTTAATCTCAGTTGCACAAGGAATATTATCTATAAAGCACCTATCACCAGCAGTTAAAATTTCAGGTATAGAATGTAATAATTCATCTGAAATTTGCACCTCATTCAATTTGAATTTTGACTCAAAATGCTTTACCAGAACCGCTGCTATTTCTTGTTGAGAGGCCACCATATTCCCATCTTCATTTTTCAATTTCAGAGATAGAGTTGTGAGCTTGTCTTATCTTCATATTGGTGTGGAAGAATCTTGTGTTGGAAGCACCTTCCTTCAGCCACTTTACTCTGGATTTTTGGTGCAAAATTTCTCTTAACTGACTTGTCATTAAATCCTGAACTCCTCTTGCTGTAACTAAATCATTTAATAATTGAATATTCTCAGGATTGTTATCAGAATTTATAGTGACTTTCAGTACATTCTCATCAGCTTGCAACACTTTTGCATTCATATCTCCAAAAATTTACCAATTCCATTTCTTCAAAATAGTCTTCAAGGTCTTCAGTTTAGACATATAAACAAAAATTGGTGTACCTTGCACTTCTCTTTTCCAAGCTTCTTCAACCACTTGCAGAAAGTTGTCATGAGATAACCAGGCTTTCAGAGCTCTAAATGGTACATTATGAGGTTTTGGAATTGATTTATTAGCTCCACACAAGGGACTATGGTTTGATACACCTCTATCTCCCACATTATATTCCCAGTGAGGATATATATCTATCCATTTAGAATTGTAAACTGCTCTGTCTAAGTTACATAAAATTCTTTTCAAACCAGCTCTATTATTGCACCAGGAGAACTCAATACCAGTTTTTGGTGCATTTATTAAACTACATAAACTCAAACGATGATTAAAATCCATCATAGCTTCTCTTAATGGATGTCTCATCATAGATAAGACTGCATTAAAGTCACCAATCACCATCCAAGGAAGATTATAATTATTAATCATCTCCAATTCCTGCCACAGGAGTTTCCTATCCAAAGTAAGATTAGCACCATGAATTCCAGTAATTAGAACACCTTCAAACTTCACAGTTATAGCTTGCTGAGTGATGGAAATAACTTATGGATCAGATAAAGCAGGATTCCAACATAACCAGATATTACCTTTCTTTTCATTACTACTATTATGAATTATACTATTTTTCATACCCACCAACCTTAACATCTTAGCATACTTTGAAGTAACTCTCACTTTTGGTTCAACAATACAAAACAAAGAAGGACAAAACTTTTTAACTATACTTTGTAACTTGTATTTGGTTTTATTTCTCCTTAAGCCTCTGTTATTCCAAAATAGTACTCTCATTTAGAAGGAGGTTTTGGAATAGGAGGACTTTTCCTCCCATTGTCATTTTTACTAACATGTTTTGCAGCTTGCTTTCTTGTAATAACTTTTGGTAATTCTATTTTTTTAGGAACCTCCAATATAACTTCTTTCACGGCTGGGAGTATTTTGACAACATTAGAATTAGAAGAAAGACCAATTTTAAGCATTCTAGATGTCTCTAAAGGAGGGAATTCTTTAATTGAATCAAGAGCTGGCTCCACCTCCTTAAGAACTTCAAATCTCCCAGAAGTTAATTCACCCTCCTCCCTATTCTGTATTACTAGTTTTGGAGTAGTAACTTCTAAAGATTGTTGAGCACCAAAAGTACCAACAAAAGAGTCTTCAGTATTAGGCTGATAAATATCAAAGCCAATGAGTAAATTTTTATCCACTTTGTTTTTTTGTTTTCTTCTACCAGAGTTATTCTCAGAAGATAAGTTTTCTTTACCACCTTCTTTTTGAGCTGACTCTTTCCTTTTGATTCTGCATTCAGAGACAAAATGACCAACCACCTGACAATGAGAGCAAAATTTAGGGAGCTTAGGGATGAGAATCCTCTGTGAGAAACCTCCATATTTAGTCTTGACCCATACTTTATCTGGAATGGCTTTAGCAAGATTAATCTCAACCAACACACTAGCATAATAACCAATTTTCCTTTGCAGAGTAACTTCATCAACCTTTACTGGTCTACCAAAAGCTCTACCAATGTCTAACAGAATCTTCTCTTTCCAATATTCAATACTTAAACCTGGTAATTGAAACCAAACAAAAGCAGTAGAGGTTTTTTGATTTGCTGGTTTAAAATACGGTTCCCAATTACGAAGTTTCACACTCTGCTTCTATACCTCCCAATAACCAGACCAAACATGGTGTTTATCTTCTTCATTTTCAAGTTTGATAACAAAGAAACCTTTACCCAAAGGTATTAGTTGACAGTTACCCTTAATCTTCCATTGTGATTTGAGAGATTTTTCAGCAATTTCCAATGAAAACTTAGAAAAATCCAATCTACCTATAAGGCTAAATCGTCATTCATTAATACAAGTATCGATATCTTCATCTGAAATACAAACTTCATGTTCATCCACTCTACGTACATCATCTGAATTTTTTGCAGAATCCAAAGAAGTCCCAAAAAAACCAGATTCAATTTTTTTTCCATCGAATCTTTGTTCAAATGGTTTTTCAAACTGTAAACTAGATTCAGACAGATTGAAACCAAAAACTAGAGTAAACAAGATGAAAACTGCCGCCTATCATTTATGAATTTACGAAAAATCACATGAAATTAATGATGAGCACAGAATTTAACAGTAGAATTTTTTGATTTTCTTCGACTGAGTTGATCGCCTATCCTCAGACACTCTCTCTCCTCAACTCAACCGATCCTCACAACAAAGATTCATTCTATCTTTCATCATTATTTGCATAGAGACATATAATAGACTTAATCTTTATAAACAAAAGTTCATTCTATCTTCCATCAATATTTGCATAATGACATAATAGGCTTAACTTTTGTTTGTCAAAAGTTCATTCAATCTTTTATCAATATTTGCATAATGACATATGAAAGACTTAACTTTTGACATATATGGGACAATTATAGTTCACGGACGCAAACACACATATCCCATAACAAGTTGCAATATATGAAACCATAAAGATTAATACTGCAAAATCATCTTCCAAATAAACTTTAGAATTTAAATAAATAAATCTAAAAGCATTGCAAGATGAAAATCGTTGGAAATAGCTATGTGTACTCACAATAATGTCTATTTCAAACCCTAGTTATCCTTCTTAAAACACAAGAATAAATTCTCATAAGAAGTTTCATAGACAAAATAAAAATCAAAACAACTCTAAGACCAACACCACCGAACACACGTTAAAATCATAGTTCGTGTTCAGAATCTTCACGGGTTTCGAGACCTTCAAGCTTGTGACTGACAGCATCGACAACCTCTTTGGAGGAGAAAAAATTAATAAGACGATCCTTAAAATGTGTCTTCATGAGAGCAAGGTCAGAGTTAACCTTTTTCAACTCAGTTCTTAATATATCAAGATCTTTCAAAGTATTAACAAACAAAAGTTTTGCATCGTTAAACTGAAAGATAAAGTCTTGTACAACTTCAGCAGAAATCTATCCATCGTCCTCAATATATGAATAATTTTCAGCCAATTGAGAAGAGATGTCATAAATTTTTAAAAGGGTCTTTTTCTCCTCCCCTTTGAGCTCGAAACTAAGACCCTTATCAAGAAAACCTTTTGCAAAACTACAAGTGCCAGAAGGAGATCCCATTCTTGACAAGAGAAATAACCTGGAGTATGCGTACTCTCCTTGAAAAGGCTGGTTATTTAAAGAGTTTCACAGGGAAACAAATTTTTAGGGTTTAAGTAACATGGGTACCCGTACGAACATAACCTTGACCCATAGCTGGAAAATACTCAGATAGCGAAAAACATGACACGAGACGTTGTTTATACAGTAATGTTTTGCTACGTGAATAAATTCGCAATTTTAGCTCAATAAATTTTATATTCACATTGGAGAAAAATTTAGAGCATAAGAGTAGCATTTTGACATAACAAAATTTCAAAAAGAAATTAAAAATCAAAATCTAGACAGGATCAAACACAAATACTTATGCAAAAATGTTTGTGAATGATAATCTAGCTAAGAACGATAAGGAAAAAGCTAGAGAATCAGCAAAAATCTTGCCATCAAGTATACCTGATCATATCTCACTCATCCAGGATTTTTGTGAGTGAGTTTTCAACCTTGTGATCAATTAGCACAAGTATGAGCCCTAAGCTCATTAAATGAATGACGTTCACTATTGAGTCTTTTCTTTCTTCCAATTCCAAGAGAAAATCCTTTTGGATGTGAAAAATTATCATAAAACTCACTGTCATCAAAATATGAGACATAGTTAGAATCCTTACCAGAAGAGATTTGTGTGGAGGATTTTGACAGCTTTCTGATGATATCCTTGTATCCTTCAATTATCAGATTAAGTTTGTCCTTCATATCTCCACTTTTTCTTCTAATTAAATGAATCTTTTTCACATCTTGAACATCATTCTTCACATTAGGTTGAGGGGGATCTTTCTGAAATATCCTTGACCAAATTGAATTAGAGTTACAATTTGTCCGCACATTCGATGAGAAAGTAGAACTGACTTTCCTGGAAGAGTTCACAGGGTGAGTACTAAAACCAATAGGTTTATACAATGTCAGTTACACCTTGGAGTATTAAATCTAAAGTGTGTTGAAGACGAACAATAGAACTGTTATTCAACCTAGGCTTGCTTTTCCGTTCAACATGTCCTTTTGAATCGCAAAAGAGACACACTTTCTGATTACCTGAATGATTAGAATGAATAGGCTTAACATCGTTGTTAGGAGATTTCTTCCTTCCGAGTGATGCGAAGTATCCTTGATTAGAGGAAGACACAGGCACATCTTTTCTCATAGGAAGAGATTCCGATTTTACTTCTAGAACTGAATTTCTTACAGTTGAGACAGAAGTAGTTGGCATAGTGGACTCTTTGGAACATCCTTGAATAGAGAGTTTACTCAAGAGATATTCCATATAAGATTTTTTCTTCTTCTTGTGGTCCTTATACTTGTCATATTCTTCTTACATAGAGTGATAGAGGTGTGTGTTATTGTATTCCAAGGGAATTAAAAATCTCCTTTTAACTTGTGCTTTGAGTGGTCTTTTGTTTCTTCAAATCAGTGATTGGTGTTTCAACTTCAAGTGTAACCTTTTTCGTCAATTAAGGGATTGCTGCGATTGCAAGTGTTTTTCACCTCTACTTAGAATTGGGTGAAGAGTTCGACTATAAAAAATAACTTCTCTCTCGCATGTATCTTTAGTGAAACATCTTGTTGTTACCTTGGCTTCTGAAATTTACTCCAAAAGACTTTTATTATTACAAAGGGTAACATAGGTCGAGAGACTCGAGACAAGATAGTAAAAAATGGAAAAACTCTTAAGCTGGGACAACTAACATGGGCCAGATTTGGTACAATCAATCTAGACCATTGATCAGGGGAAATCAAACATCTTTGCATATGGACCAGTAAGCACGGGACTTTGGGCAGAGTGAGATTGGATGTAAAAGAAGACGTATCGTCTTGTCTGGTCTGGCCACATTCTTGTCTTGTCTAGGTAGTATAGACCAACTAAACTCTAGAGTCCTGATAAGCACGTAAGTGTGACGCATTTTCACCCATAACTACATTATCTATGACTCATTTTATTTCTAATAAAGTTGTTTTAAGTCTTTTCTAGGGAATAAGCTCTTGCGGCAAAATTGGCTCGAAAAGTGGTGTATTACACCCCAGGATAGAGTACTAAAGTCACCCCAGAAATGCACCGGAAGCACCCCAAAAATGTGTCGGAGGAACCCCGTAAAAATTACTATCTACGCCCAAAAATTACTATTTGCACCCCATAAGACAAGTACTAAAGGGACACCCGTGCAGAATTAGGGGGAGGACATCTTCTTCTCAAATTCAAAAAATGAATTTTGGCGGGAAAATATTTTCATTAACAGCAGAATTTCGATCGGATGTTTGGACGTGATTTAGTGAGATTCAATCCCTGAAACTTTGTGGGTAGACGTGATATGACTATATAAAGCTAGTATGGGTGATTTTATCGATCAAATTTGGCTGGATAACTTGGTTTAATCCAAACAGGGAGTTGGAGGAAAAACATGAGCTTACACGAGTTGTGAGAAATTTAAACGTGTACTGCACATGCTTGGAAGACTTAATCGATATTTTGGAGTGTGAAGAAGGTATAGAAGGAAAGAAATACAGCTGCATGCGCGTGGAAGATCAAAAAATGGAAATTTTGGCCGTGGAGAATAATATTGATAAATGAAGATTATTTGGGAGATATGGCCTGATTAAATGAGGATTATGAGTATAAATAGATTGCTCCAGGTACAAGGAAGGGGTGTCGAGAGTTTGGGGACTTTAGGAGGGCTGAGGAGTGAGAAATCAAGACGAACAACAAGCTTCCTGCTGCTGTTTTCTGCTGGTGCAGGGAAGAAGAATACGAATAACATAAGACCCCAAAGAACAGTCGTAACTGCTACAGTGGACGCAACAGTGCGAGGACAGTCTTATATGCTACAGTAACAACAACACTTTACAATTATCGTTCTTTGTAACAAAGGTTTGTAACAAATATAATTGTTACAAAACCCGATTTTCACCATTTTTTCTCCTTTTCATCAATTATAAAATACTTTTGAGCATTAATAAAGATGAATTTTGAGCGTGTCTATAATATGAGGAACTAAACCCTAACACTGGGATGACGAAGGAGGCCGAACTTCATACATGGGTAAATTTGTTTTATTCTTTTTTATGACTTTTGCACTAAAATTAATTGAAATATGATTTGATTAAATTGGTTGTCATTTGATTAGATGGGTCATGCTTAGCTTAGGTGATTTGATGTCCCATGCTTAACATTTACAATCAATGTTTTGAGAATCTACCTTGGCAAAAATAGAGTCCATGTTTATATTTCTTGAGCTAAAATTGTTGAAATAAATAAGTGAACCTCATGTTATGAAGATTGGCTAAATCCTTAGTCCCAGTACCTCTTGCGCCAATTGTAATATTATTGTATATTTTTATTAAATTTAAAAACTCGAATCTTCACAAGTCTCAACGAACCTTTTACTACAACAAAGTTGAAAACACATCAATTTTTGGCGCCGCCGACGCGGATTTGTTTTTAGATTTAGAGTTTTTAGATTTTTATTCTTTTGTTCTTTTTTACGTTTCTTGGGTATTTGTCTTTTTGTTGCAGGTTTTGAATCAAAGAGGAATTGGAGAAGAAAGACCTAGGGGATTAAAAGCTAGACAAAGCGAAAAGAACGGAGAAAAGACGAAGATATTTTATTTTTATTTTTTATTTTTTTTAAGTAGATTTTATTTTTATTTTTAGATTTCATTTTTAGAAATTGTAAATAGGACTTTATTTTTGTAAATTTTTATTTTTGAACCTTTTTTTTTTATTTTTTTATTTTATTTTTGGGACATTGGACTTTGGACTTTAATTATTATTTTTTTAAAACCCTACGGAAGGGTAAAATTTAAATATAAACTGTTTGCAGGGAAGGACGACGATTACGATATCGTCTCGGCCCCTCGGGTTCGTACACTGACACAGGAGTCAGTGGCCCGAGTCGACTACAACCGTTTCATCGCCCGTCTGGTACGGGAGGTAAGCTTCTAAACACCCACGAATCCCCTGTCAGCGGATTTACTGTCTTCCTTAAGGTGCATATATGTTGAGGTTCTGAATACGGAATTTAATTTCCTAGTAAAGGGCAAGGCCAGGCCATACAAGATAAGGGTTCGGATTTCATCACCGTTCTCTTCTTGCCCGCCTTAGGAACACATAACCTACGCGAACCCAAGCTTAAAATACTGATTAGAACGAGACCTATAGGGTAACGAGCTTGTAGGAAAGTCATTCAAAGGGAAGTATTGGGTATCTTATTAGCTTAACTCAAAAGTTCAGGAAGATTACTGTGAGTCGACTAGAGCCGCCCTAACGGGAAACGTTGCCAAAGAGGTGGGGGTATCAAAGCTCCTCTGAGCTTCCCCTACTTCTCTTCGACTCACTTTATTCTGATCGATCTAGAAATGTTTGCTAAATCGATACCTAGTTGCCTTTTGGAGGAATAGAAGCTGGTCTAGAAACAATCTAAGGGAGCCATCATGCTTTTTGTTTGCTAGATTCAATAGGTTTGATTTGGTCGAGTCAGCCTTGTTTGTGATTGTGTAGAATTCCTCTGTAGTTTGTATTTTCGGGGTGATGAATCCTTTTCAGGAGACGCCACCTGAGATGACGTTACGAGAGTATATGTGTATAAATTCTCATTATCAGGAGACGTCATCTAAAATAACTCTTGGTGAATATGTGCAAGGGAAACGACATTGGTGAGTATATGTGTAGAAATTCCCATCCCACCCACCCACCTTCTCCCGCGTATTCCTCCCCCAATAGGTGGCATCAATACCCACCACAAAATATGTTTGTGCCCCCACCCATGGAGAAAACACGGGGCCACCATTATTAGTTATGTGAGAGTGGGGTAAAGCTTGGGGGAGCAATTGGCATTTTCGGTCTAAACCTGTATAAAAACCAGTGATGAACCCCTAAAGTTTACATTATCCCAAATCATCAAAAAAAAATTCAATTGGATACTAAAAAACAATGAGCAAAAGTGTGATACTAAGTAGTAGTAATAGTAGAAACAACAACAACAAGAAGGTCAGAGAGGAAAAACAACCAAATCTATGTTCAATTTGTGATCAGGGAAGCCATAAATCAAAGATTTGTCCTTGGTTGTATTATAGGTGTAAGCATATACCTTGTAATGGTATAAGACAACTACTTAGAACAAGTAAAACTGAAACCGATGAAAAAATGTTCTTAAAGTGCTCGAATCCTTCCTGCACATACTTTGAATGGTTTGATTTATCCATTGATGCAATCAAATGTGCTGAGATCAAGCTACCACTTGAGATATATTGCTGTGCTTGTGGAGAAGCTGCTCACTCCTTCAACACCTGCCCATTGCACCATCTTCAATGCTTCAAAACTCACTGCAAATCAATAATGAATTTGCATTTATGTAAGAATGAGCACAACTTCAACATCGCTTACCTAACCTGCACTGATTGTGATGCTTTTAGATGGGTTTATGATCACCTATCATTGCTGCAAAAAAAATAAAATGTTATGCATTCAAGTATCCATGTCAATGTTATATGTAAGGATCTTGTAACAAATCTTATATGTAATCTGCAACATACTTTAACTAATAATAAAGGGGCATCCACCTAAGATTCTCTTGATCAGTTTATAATTGGGAGTCAATCTTTTTTGTAATCCTCGTTGTTTTCTTTTTTTCTACCAGTTGGTAGTACCTGTAAATTCTTCTTTTCTATATATTTTTTTTATTAGGTTTGGTTAGGCACGGGTATTTACAAGCCTAAACTTGCTACTTTGCAACATTAAAAAGAAATTGTTTATAACAAATTTTTTCACCCCCAAAGTACAAATCTTGGCTCTGACGACTTTCTGTTTGGACTTTGGCGTTTCCTCTGTCAATCTTGAATCACCACTGTGCTTGGACATTGAATTTTGGTGACGTGTCGGGAGTTGAATCTTGAATCATGGGTGACCACTACAATAAGCTTTAATGTAGGAAAATGATTGATTTACCGAGAGAGGAAAAAACCCGAAGTGCGCACCGTGTGAGAGGGGTGGCGGGGCCCACTACTGCCCTTCCCTGGGTCCGTTAGATCTCCCTCAGTGCAATGCTCGGTCCTATTTTTCGGTGGGTCTAGCAATTCCGATTAATGTAATCTTCTTAGGTGTCTCATTAATGGTTATCACTGGTGGTTCCGTTGCAGCTTTCCAGATATCATCATCTCTGAATTCAGAATTTAGTATAGTAAGAGTAAGATGTATAAAAGTAGCATCATCAGATACAATAAGCATTTTAAAATAAATGTATTTAGAGTGGAGACACCATTTTTTTATTTTTCACATCAGTGTTTCCAGTCGAAAACTCGTTTTCCACAACAACTGTAAAATATACTACTTCCGTGTTTGGAAAAAAAAAAAGATACTTTCACTTTTTCAATTTGGCCGATTTTTAGGTTAAAATAAAATGAAAAAGTAAAAGTATCTTTTTTCCAAAAATGGAGGGAGCAAATGTTTTATAAGAAAGAATCTATGTTTTAAATTATTTTCTCTCATGTATTTTGAGTGAAATGTTGTCATGCTCTAGATTTCCATTTTTTTTAATTTGAAGAAGAACCTTGAAATCTGTCCATCGAATCCCACAAGAATACTTTTTTTTTTAATTGGAAAAAAAACTATAAACTTGAACTCTGTCCGGGTTTAGGTTGAACCAGTTCCCATTTAGGTGGTACAGATGGATAACTATGAATGAAACGGTATTTTTCATTTAAATATTTTATATGGGGGGTATTATCATAATCTAGCTGTGAGAACCCTATATTTAGGCATATAAATTACATCTTCTTCTTTCCCAAAGATCCCCTATCAAATCTAATCTTCACTTCCATAAAGATTAGAACATATCAAACTTAATCTCTCAAAACCTATCAAACTTAATTTCTCCAGAACACAACCATGAATGCTGAAACAAATTCTGCTGAGAGTAACTGTTTTTATGGGATGTTAAGGGGAGTGATGAAAGCTGTATGGAAATTTGTTAGGGGAGTGATTAAAGATGTATATGGATTTCTTAGAACTGCGTTCAACTATCTCTGTTCGATTCTCTTCAGGTTGTTTGTATTTCTTAGCTTTATCAAGCTATTTATTACAACCTCCGAGTCAGAGTTTGGTAATATAAAGTTCGAGTCCAGAAACAAAATTTTGATGCTTCAGTCTGCATTACTTCAATTCTCTGCTACTATGGGTGTGGTTTGTTACATGAAGATGAAGGAAAAAACTGTGTTCAAGGGTTTTATTTCCCGGGTGCTTCGATATAGGTTAGCTGATTTTTTTTTCACTCATGTTCAAACTGATATGAAACTGGTATTATCATGTTTCAAATTTGACTGGTTTTGTTTCCATCTATATTTGAACTAGTATGAGACTGGTATCATCATGCTTTAGCTTTGATTGAATTGATTTCCATACATGTCATCATGTGTTCCCACTATATGAAACTAGTTTCTTCATCTGTTGCAATCGACGAAACTTGGTTTTTTATTCATTATCACTGGATGAAACTGGTCTCATCTTGTGTTTTCATTGGATGGTATATCATGTGTTATTACTGGATGAAACTAGTTTTCATCATGTGTTGACATTTGCTATTATATTTTATTTTATTTTTTGAAAAAATAGACTAAATCAAGACTTGGTTTTGCATTCCTGACTTTGGAATATATGTTCGCTACTTCATGGAATGAGTGACGACTGTTGGTTACGCATTTGAAGATGAAGAAATTCTAAGGAGGAAAAAAATTAGTTGCTGGAAGTTGAACAAGAACTAAGAATGTCGTTCCATTAAGTTGTTTAACAATGGGTTGCAAAGAACATGCAATTTATTTATTTTTGTTATAATATATGCAGGATGAAATTGGTTTCATCCAGGTGATAACATGTTTTTGTCAGAATATGAAATATGAAACTAGTTTTATCCTGGCAAAAACATATTTTTTGGTTAGAATATATGCAGGGTGAAACTGGTTTCATCTAGGCGATAACATGTTTTTGTCAGAATATGAAAGAGGAAATTGGTTTCATCCAGATTTAGTCTATGATGTACTTGAACTAATCCAAGTTTAACCATATAAATTGAATGTCATATACAATTGAAAGAACAATACATCAAAAATATAACAAAAATACAATATTCAGCATTCCCTAAAATATGATGAAATGCAGCCTAACAATGATAATTACAAAATTAAATCCAAAATGCAATACAAAAACTATACAAAGTACCGGAAATGAAGATGATCACATGGTGACGATCAGTACATTTTGGAACATAGCATTTTTCTTTTCAAAGATATGTTATGCCGCGATGCGACCATCAGCATCATTCATCTTAATCTCAAGATGTTGTTTTGCAGCGGCGACATCATACATATCAGTCATCTTAATCTCCATAGTATCCTTTTGATAGAAGCCAGTACCCCTCGTAGCATCTTGAGAGGAACTGATCAAATCCAGTTGAATGGATGCTCCTACTTTGGCTCATTACATTGACCTCTGCAACCCATAAACTTCCTAAGATCAAGAAATTGAATGACAATAATTTTCATTCTAAGTGGGAGATCTCGGATGTTTTTCTACATTTTGCTAGTTTTATTCTAAATTTCCTACAATAATAAAAATGCATCACCAATTTATGTGTAACTTTAGTTTTTCGCCACATTTTAAATTATGCATTCATTGATTACAGTTATATTCAGTGCGCAGAGATACAAATACATTACTGGAAGCATTCCATGATTCTCTTATCCATCAATGACATTTCTTCATAAAAAGAGTGACCAAACTTCACTTCAGTTCATCATGAAAAACTAAATTCATTATGTTCATTACTAAGCTTGAGACTCTCACATGAAACACATGATGGTATTTTAGTCCCCACTTAGGTCTTTAGGTTACGTGACTCTTCACTAAGTATCAACAATCGATTGGTCACGCACTTAACTCAATTGAAGTGCACTAGCTCAATCCAATCTTGGAATTGAACACTTTCTAAGTAGTATTAAAAAACATCCCGAAATTCAGTGAGAAAATATGGATACGTAAATGATAGACGCATTTATGTGTCTATTTTCATCTCTATTGTGTATATTGTTAGTACCCATTTTTGTACTTATTATGGTGTTTTATGTGTTTGTAGGTATTTTTGGGAAATAAACATTTTTGGAAAAATCGGTTCGAAAAGTTGTCTAAAGGCACCCAAGGGACATTTGTTATTCGGAATCCAGCAGCGGATAAGGGGCACCCCCTTCTCCTTCACGTTCAAAAACAAAAAAAGGCGGGAAAATTATGTTTATGCATGACAGATTTTCAATCAGATTTTTGGAGTCATTTCAGAGAGACTAAAGGGATGGAATTGATTGGGATCATTCCTAGGACCCATATAAACGTGGTATGGTCTTTGGTTTCGACCAGAATTGGATAGAATTCAAGTGTAGAGCAAAACATGCGTGATATTCCCGTAAGATATTTTCAGAATTTTTGGTAATTTTGGGAAGTTTTCTTGTGGCTTATGCGTTCCTAACTTATTATGGGACGTGAAGGAATGCTCCTGGTGTGTGCAGCACGAGATTAGACGCGTAATTAATCAAAAAATGGAAATTATTCTTTTACATGCATGGGAGTAAATGAGAATTATTTTGTGTAATTGACGCGTGATTTTTAGGATTTTGGTGTATAAATAGAGTCACAAGGTTCCATAGAAGGGGTGTCGAGAGTTTGGGGTCGATAGGAGAGCTCAGGAGGCGTGAATCAAGAGTTTTCAGAACTCTGTTGTTGTTGCTGCTGCTGCTCGTGAAGAACAGGGAAACAGCGACGGTTTCTTCAACTGGTTGTAACAGTTTCTTCAACTGGTTTGCAACATTTATCTTCGTTGTAACAGTTTCTTCAACTGGTTTGCAACATTTATTTTCATTGTAACAGTTTCTTCAACCTCTTCTGCAACATTTATCTTCAGATTTGTAACGATTATCTTCATCATAACAGTTGAGAGTTGAAACAGTCGGTCTGTAACGCACCTGTGCTGTTGCAGATTTCCTGTTTCATTATTTTCTCTTCTTGTAAACACTTTTTGAGCCATGAATACATATTTTGAGTGTGTTTTCGACATGATGAGTTAAACCCCAACACTGGGACGACGGAGGAGGCCGAACTTCATACATGGGTAAATTTATTTTTATTCTTTTTATGACTTTTGCATTAAAATTAATTGAAATATGATTTGATTAAATTGGTTGTCATTTGATTAGATGGGTCATGCTTAGCTTAGGTGATTTGATGTCCCATGCTTAACATTTACAATCAATGTTTTGAGAATCTACCTTGGCAAAAATAGAGTCCATGTTTATATTTCTTGAGATAAAATTGTTGAGAATAAATAAGTGAACCTTATATTATAAAGATTGGCTAAATCCTTAGTCCCAGTACCTCTCGCCCATTGTTAAATATCTTTGTATATATTTATTTAGTATTTTTAAAAACTGTAATCTCTACAAATCCAAGTGAACGACAACCTCATTTCTTACCACTATCTAAAATTACATCAGTAAACGTGATTTGTAAGACTTTAATCTATTTTTCATCACTAAATACACATTTCCAAATAACAACAACACTGATTGTACAAAAATATACTATACCCCCACAACAACAACAAAATCTTACATTTTCTTCTCTTCAAGTTGTTATTATTGCAGCCAATACCCACTTAAGAAGAGAGCAAAAAACAGCAACAAACTCCCATAGATAAGAAGTAACTTCTGTCCACCAGTAAGAGCATTTCCACCAAGTCCAAAGTTTTGGTTCTGTGCGAAACCTGCAAACTCAGCACTTTTGCTTTGAAAAAATGAATTGGATATGGTTTGTCAATTCATTCGTAATCTTCAGGTAATTTAACAAATCTCCCACAATTTGGACATCTTTGATCTTCAAGTAATTAGCAAATCGTAATCCAGGAGGAATTGGATATGATTTGTCACCAGCTGATTCATCGTATAAGTAACCACAATATTTATATTCATGAATACTAGTGCTTAATACAACAAACTGCTCCTCGAGTCGACATTTACGAATATCATTTCTTCTGCATATGGAGTTTCCAGTTCATTTGAAATTGTATTGGGTTGTTGTTCTTCCTCATAAATAGGTATGTCTTCTTGAGAGACATCTATGCATCTTGTGATAAACTTTTTTTTTCCGCTTATCCATCTTCCTCTTACAATTAAACCAAAACCAAAATTGGATCTATGAATCATAATCAGTTAAATAACTTTATGAAATTGAAACTTAAAACTTATCAGTTTGAAAAATTAGAAGATTTTTATAGTAAAATGTCTTAAAAGTCAATTTCACAATCGTTCATCACCACGATTGAGCTCCCAGATCTGAAAAACTTTGCCTTCGTTGAGTTGTTTCTGCCGATAGAAAGAGGAGTTCAGTATTTCAATATATGTTTATAAAAAACTGGGTTTAAGGGTATTTTAGACAATATAATTTAATTTATTTACACTTTTCTAGGCAAAATACCCAAAAAAAAAATTTTGAGGGTTAATGGACGAATTTTGTGCTTGAGTGTACAACTTAGTGAGTGTGCATCTCTATTGCAATCTTTTATTTTATTTTATTTTAGATATGGAGCTCGGAGAGAATTGTAATCTCTACTGCTTGAGTCTTTTACACTCAAAAGATTAGAACAAAGTACAATTTTCAGCACATATCTCGCAGTATATCACAGCAACAGCAGCATCACCAATAACTGTTTAAGAAATCCGAGGAATTTTCCGGCGAGTTCAAAACTTTGTGACTTGGAATGAGTTTTATCAGCTTTGGTCTTCTAACAATTTTTCTATGGAAATTAAGAGATCTTCTCTAGAGAAGAGTTTAAGACTTACAACTATTTTCAGATCAAAACTCCGATCAAGTTCCAGTAACAAATCCTTCTCCGACTAGTTCTTGTTCAGCTTTTAATTCCAGCTTTAGGGTTTTTTTAGTTATGTTTTCGTTTTCATGTATGGGATCAGTGTTTACTACATCTACAGCAGCTCCAGGTTCTCCAAAGTTACTAGTTCAAACCACTTGTTCACAGAAGACACTCAACTCCGAAGTTACCGGAGACATCAGCAACAATTTGTTCGGGAATACAGATTCTGATGAAAACCCAGACCAAGTCCAATGACCAATTTCGTTCCCTGATAACTGATCCAGGTTATATCTGCTCCTGTTACTGTTACATTACATGTTACTGTTACTGTTATCTTGAAAAAACACTATATAAATGGATGGATCTTTGGATCCTGTTTTACCTATGTCTTATGTTTTACTACGTTTTAAAAAAAAAAACTTGAAAAATGGCTGGATTTTTGGATCTTAACATCTATACTGATTGTAGATACTGATTATAGATTTATCATATGGTTTGGTTGTGCTACTTTCAATCCAAACCAAGTTATTTAAACTAGTTATTTTACTTAGGAAATCATAGGAATGGTTCGGATTCTGAATTGGAATATGTCCTATAACTGTGTTGTTAAATAACGACTTTATTATGTTGGTTGTCAGTGTGAAATTGTGATAGTTGGAAACATCCTAGTCAGCCCTGTAAACTATCGCTTCTTTAAAACGGAAAACTTTTATCAATATAACCGAGGCTTGTTTCTTTTTCGAAAAGGAAAAAAATCTTTTATGTTATTTTATATATGGAGCTCATAGAGAAATTAGATAATATCAGCATCGAGTATGAATTACGATTAAACTCTATGCTAAGCGTGTTGTTGGGTAAAAGTTCAACTTCCTAACAATTTTCAATTAGCAGTGTCGGCAAATATATGTCGTCCCCTTTAAGGCAAGAGTTTGTTGATGTAAACTTGTATATAGAATTGCTAAATCATGTCCCACGAAAGAAAAAAGACCCTCCTAAATCATCTTATAATCTGCCCTGGATGCTAAACTTTACTTTTAGAACCTTAATATACATTATGTTCCATGTCAACAAAGACGTAATATAGATGTTCTACTGGAATATCTATTGATGTCGGTCGACGTTGTAAATTTGGTCGTTAATATTACTAATTAATATTCAGTTGCTTCTCTAAGGAGATTTCGAACAAATTATTAAAATAATATATCGTCTTCTTATAGAAATTCAATAATGTGTGAATATTTTACGTCGATAAAGATACAATGACAAGATCAATAATGAACAAGTGGTTATATATAGTACTTTAAGCTAATGATTGTTCTACTGAAAATGACTCTGACGAGTGCTATTGATACACATAGTGACACAGTTAAATCAATTCCAAAATGCCTCACCCCTAGGCTCATTTGTAGACGCTAACCTGTGGCCACTCATTTCCGACTTTCTACTAGGATTGTTACAGGATCCTAACTTATTTCTAGAAATTGATGAGTAGATTTTACATACCGGATCTCCCTATTTTTATACGATTCAGCTCTCATTAATTCGATCTCAAACCTGATCGCACCAATATCATCATTAAGTTCAATATCCAACGAAAAAATACTGACAAATGACTATTAAGACGCAAGAATATCCCGAATGTCTCATTTAAGAATGGATACAAACAGACGCAACGCTTCTCTAACAAAATTCTGACCGGACATGCCCTCTGGCAGGAACCACCAAAACGGAAATGATTTATGTCCTGCGGGTTGAACCCTAAACCCACCCCTGCTTAACCGCCAGATAAGGGGGAACCCAATTTTTATGTCTTGTGGAATGGACCGCGGGATTCAACTCGCGGTCAGTGTATCATTCCTGCCACGAAAATGATTAACCTACCGCGGGTTATCCCGTGTGAGGAGGGGAGTGAGCTCCCTTTTCCAACCCTATCCCGCTATTAACCCAGATGTTATAATCGCTCCCCTAAATCCCAACTTATTTGGCAACGTACCTCAACCGAAGTATGCGTTTTGAGGGATATGCTGTAGGTCCCACTGACCGGGTAAGATTTGTCTCGTCCTTCGACCCTCGATTGTCTCTCTGTTCCGACTTCAAATCATAAATCGTCATACAAATATTTCATTCATTCAATTCCGTTCTCATTTTCATTCTTCTTCTCATTTTCTGTCCCTCTCCACCAAATCATGCCCCGGAAAGTACGTGAAACGTTTCTATTCGTCTTCACCTCTGTTTTCATCTTCTTCACTTTCTCTCTCTATCTCTCCCGCAACACCACCACCATTATCAATATCATCCCTCTCAAACAAATCCTAACGACTCATTCTTCTCCTAATTCCGCCATTAATGTTAATCGATATCTCACTGTCAACTCTGCTATTCAAGAAGATCAACATGAACAACATATCATTCGCCAAGTAATAACATCACCACCACCATCATCATTGTATCCATTCATCAAACCAGATTCTATTCTGTTTCCAGATTGGGAAATTCTAAACGTCATCAATCATAATGGTAATGACAATCATCATCTCTTGTTGTCAGATTCCGATAACAAATTCTTATGTCTTTTCGACAAAAACCTTACTTCTCCGGCAATTTATGCTGGAATTTTACCTTTTAGTAATCAATCAATGTTTAAATGTATTTTCCCAAATAGGCTCCGTCGATTTCTTCCTTATTTTAGTCCGATTCTTATCAATAATTCATCACCGGAAACTGTTTTGGAATCTCAATCGTTGTCATCAGAATCTTCAAAGGAGATAATGTTGAGATGGAAATTCCTTGTGTATGAATCTCTTTCTACAGATACCGACGTTATTTTGTTCGTTAAAGGCGTCAACAATCGGCAAGGAATAAACCATTCACCTTCTGAATTCCGTTGCATTTTCAGTAACAACAACAATAACTTCGTTATCACGGAAGTTATAAGTTCGTATCAAGAAGTTTTCCGGTGTATCAAACCTGAATATAACGCTACGTTATTCCGGGACATCGATCAAATCAAGGTATCTATGGAAATCAGAGGTGGTGAAAGAGTGGTTCCGTCTGTGGCGTATTACACACCCCCTGCACCAAGTTTAACAGATGGTAACCAAAAATTTCTATTGTGCGCGTGTACAATGGTATACAACGTAGCGAAATTTTTGAGAGAATGGGTGTATTATAATTCGAAAATCGGGGTGGATAAATTTATTTTATATGATAATGGGAGTGATGATAATTTAGATGAAGTGATTTCGAAGCTTCGAGAAGAAAATTATCAGGTAGAGAAGATTTTATGGCCATGGCCAAAAACACAAGAAGCTGGTTTCTCGCACAGTGCAACTTATGCAAATGCCACGTGTACATGGATGATGTATGTGGATGTTGATGAGTTCATGTTTTCACCATCATGGTTACATCCATCATCATCCTCGCCGATGTCAATCAGGTCACTGCTATCATCGTCGTCATCGCATCATAACAACCAAAGAAGGGTAGGACAAATATCAGTAAAATGTTATGAATTTGGGCCATCAAATCAACGGGCAAATCGTGTGGAAGGAGTAACACAAGGGTATACGTGTAGAAGAAAGATAGATTCAAGACATAAATCAATAGTATTACTTGATGGGATTAATACATCATTATTGAACGTGATACATCATTTTGAGTTAAAACAAGGTTATAGAAACAAGAAATTATCATTAGATGAAATGGTTATAAATCATTATAAGTACCAAGCTTGGTCCGAGTTTAGATTGAAATTTAGAAGAAGGGTTTCAGCTTATGTATTTGACTGGAAAGATGGGTTGAATCCTAATTCTAAAGATAGAGCACCTGGATTAGGATTTGAACCTGTTGAACCGAAAGGGTGGGTTCATAGGTTTTGTGATGTTCATGATAATAGATTAAAAATGGTCATTACAGATTGGTTTGGTTCTAGTACAGGAAGAATGGCTTGGCAATTGAATGAGACTAATTAGAGCTAGCTAGAGATATATGGGTGTTGTTTTTGTAGGTTTTTCTCGGTACAAAAGAAAAATAGATTTCTCATTCTTTTTATTTATTTTTTTACATGGAAAAGGGTTGCTTGTTTTACTGACAGTACATATAGTGAAAACATACGATGAATGAAGCATTGTACTTGCATTTTTGTGAGCAAATTGTAGTCGATAACATTTTCGCGACAGCCTTTTTATTATGCATTTGACCATATTGCTTTGTTGACATCTGAATGGGTAAGGACTAAGGATCCTTTTTGGCAACCCAATGAGCATATCAGATCTTTGCTTTTGCTTACTACTTAAACTGTTAAACACAAAGGGAAAGACGAAGTTTAAGCAACAAAGAAACGGTGACAGATTCAGATCTAAAATTCAAGTTGGTTGAAGCTCTGGACGGCGCACCTAAAATGTATTGGGGCTCAAGTGACTTCGCCAGACTAGAAACAGCCAAGTGAAGCAGTAATTAATAACAAGTGAAAATGGTGGTAAAACAAAGATATTTCACATCAAAATGACAAGTTTTTAATATTATTATCAAGATGCCATTATTTATTCATTGTTTGTTTCTGGACATGTAAAGGCATCTAGCTAAATGGAGAATTTGCCATTATGGCTTAGCATCTTTTGTTAACAACTCTAGCTCTATGTCTTCTCTTGAAAACATCTTGTCTAAATCTCTTAGTCTCATTCTGTATTTCCATGAATGGTTTGCTCTCTATCCCTTCTTTTTCTCTTTCTAGCATTTTTTGCCTCTTCGTTACAGCCATAGCTGCCGCTGCTTTGTTCTCTCTCTCCTGCCTTGTTGCCTCTTCCTGTTGCATCTCTATTTCATGTCAGTCAATGATGATTTTTTACGTCATTATTTAAAATTAAGAGCGCGATCAATTACTGAAAGATGCACCTGAAGATTTCGTATGAGAGTGTCGAGGGATTTGATTTTCCTATGTGGCCAACGAGGTATACCGAGTTCCCTGCATTTCCTCTTGAGCACAGTGAGTCCAACCTTTAGATTTCTTGAAGCTTCTGCTATTGGAAGGTCGAAGTATTTTGCGAGATCGGCTAAAGCAATTCTGGCTATGTGATCTGTTGCTGCCCTCTTTTTCTTATTCTTCACTACAGCGTCTGCAGTCTTGCATTCAAACAATAAGAAGATGAAGGATTGTAAAATACACGAAATGACCAAACATACAACAATTATTCTCGTAAAAGAGATCAGATATAAAATTCAACCATGCTTTGAAGTGTCGTAACTAAATTTGACTTTAGTTGTATTTAAGTAATTTAGATTCCAGTCGGAGATTAAATGTTATAATGGCAACTATTATGAAAGATTTAACTACTAGGAAACTTTTCCAACCTGATTCAAGTTTGTCACTTTGTTGAAGATTCTCCGGCATTCTTGATTCAGTGATGGGATGAGGAAGACAGTTAAGATCTTGACCAAGCATGGCTAATACTCTAGCAGAGTGATGGAACTTATCTTTGCTTTCTTCAGCCATGTCCATTTCCAAGTACTGATGTCTCAATGTTTTCTTCTCACCTTTTCTAGATCATTTACTGGCGCTGGGATAGCTCGTAACTTGGGGTAGCTGAAAAAGAAACAAGAAATTTGGCAAATATTGTTTACTGGTCATAGAATATTTTGTCGAAAAATCTAGCTAGCTAGGAGATATTAACATGATCTGATTGACAACCAATAGTGAATCAATTGTTCTTGAACTTTGAAATGCCACAATATTGGCTTTATCTCAAGCCATTGTACCGAGGCTTCAAACAAGCCATATTCATCCATTGCGCCAGCACCTTAAGTAGAAGATAAACCTTGTCCTATATCACTTTATAGTGTTTACCAATGTGCGTGCACGTGCGCATGACGAGCAATTGTAATTATCAACTAAGACAAAAGAACAAATTCTACCAAGAAGTGGTTTAGGCTTACTAAGAATAAAACAAAATAAGCCAACTATATCAGAAACAACTTAACTAACTTCTACAAAACCTTCAAGAAGGGTTTGGGTAAAGACATGCAAATACAATGGTGACAATTTGTGAACTTCTTAGAATACAAAAACGTTGATTATCAAATAAAAAGAGAGTTCTTCTAACCCCAGACAATGATCTAAGCATTCTATATGAACAAAACAAAGTAAGTTAACTACATATGTTTATGATGACACAATCAGTTTGAGCTTTATATCACACATGAAAGTGAAATTACAAAACAAGTAAAAGAAAAAGGGGTACCTTGAAATAACTAGTGCAGTATGAATTGAGAGTGCTACAAGTGGATAATTGGCGTGGAACACAAAAATGCCAAAGCAATGTCCAGTTACTTGCCCTTTCAATTAGTTCGGTTCTAACTCTTGACGATTTGAGAGTAGTGGATGATGATGAGCTACAACTCTCTCTGCACAAGAACAAGTTGAGAACATGAATTCTCTTAAATTCTACACTCCTTTCTTGCCATCCTCTAGAATTTATAAAAATGAACACTTCTTATCAAATGTGTAGAGTAGCCAAAATCATAAGACAAGCTTAAAATAAGTTTCTAGAAGAACCAAATGCCGATTAAAAAAAAGGAATTACATAACCAGATGGCAAAAAGAAAAATCTAACTTCTCCACTTGAGCGAAAAGAAAAGAAAAGAAAAGAAGCGAAATTCAATGAACAAAAACTAGAACACAATTGGGATTGCAACATACCTTCATTTAGGACATTCTGGAAAACTGCAAGTGAAGTTAGAAGTGAGTTGTTTCAAGAATTTGAAGAAGCTGAGAATTTCTTACAAGTAAAATAGAAGAAGAAAAGAAGAAAAAGAGTTGAGAGGATTTCTTGTGGTGATATTAACAAAGAGAAAAGGGTATAATAGTGAACATGTCTAATGATTAAAAGCAGTGATTCAGTTAAGAAATTTGTTTGTTTTGCGGGAAAAAAATATATTAACATCCTCCTTGGACAATGTCTTCCTCATTCGCTGAATTACCTTGAGATATAACTATCTAGAGCTTGTGAAGCTCATCCAACGGTCTATATCAAATTGGACGTACACACATTTTTCTTCCCTCGAGAGTACAGAAGCCCTAGCTCAAGAATCCTAGGTTATACCCTCGAGTGGATTCCATAGTAAAAATTTGCTCACGATGATACCCCTAAACAAGAGAGCCGATATCAGCAGATATGAACAAACAGTTGAGGGCATTCTTGTCAAATCAAAAAATAAGACCTGACACAGTCCCGCATGTTGGAGAAGTGTCATCAAATCATAACACACATTTAGAACCCAGCAACATCTAAACCCGCTGTAATAACCAGTAGTAAAATATTCAGAAAGTAACTGTACAAAATTTTCTCTTTAAAACTAAAATCATGTCATTGTTGGTTACAAATGAGATTTTCGTTTATTCTATCTAAGAAATAGGGTAAAATAATTTAATTAATCTGTACAAAACTGCCATTACAATAAAAAAAAAATTGATCAAAAATGAACTAATCTAACCTCAGAGTTGTAATGCCAAATCCGGCTGGGGTGAATCACCTCGTAAGTTTGGGTTAGGGGAGCTCGGTAACTGGAACATCACGTTCAAGTCTGGTGGAACAGAAATTTGTTTCTGCTGTTGTTGTAGTGACGATGTTGATGATCCTATTCCCCTCCAATTTGGATGCATATGAATCATTCCAGTGTTTCCTGACACTGCTGGTGCCTCGTTGTGGTGGGCACCAGATAAAGACATACTGAAATTCATTGGACTAGCAATCCCTGATGGTGCTAAAAACCTATGCTCTTCAGATTCAAAATGATTCATACCCACTGAATTAGCCAAGTTGCTTCCTGAAAGTACATCTGGTATTCGAGCAGAACCTTCAGAACTAAAGTGCCTAGTTTGCCAATGGTTTGCCATCTGATTCGCAGGGTTATATCCAAACCCACTGGTAAAACCATTCAAAGCAGGAGTAAGCATCACTGGATTTTGATGAATAGGAAACTGAGAATGTTTAATCCCAGAACTGCTGCTACTGTTCATTGAATCGAACCCAGTTTGCGGTCCTTTCATGGTGGACGTCTGATGCTCAACGATTGATTCAGGTGCCTTGTTCATAAATATCGAAGAAGGGACAGAAGTAGATGATGAAGGGAAACTTCTGATCAGATGCATATCCGACCTCAACCTATCTGCAAATTCGTGATTATCCAACAATTTATCACCTTTCACTTCCATTAGAGATGTAGTAGCAGATGGTGAGATTTGTGGTACAGAAAACAGTTGTTGTTGAGGATGTGGTGGTGGTCGTTGGGGTGAACACATTGACTGAGGCATCTGTAGATGTGGTGGGACAACCTCTTTTTCTTCAACCCAGCCAGGGCCAAAGTTGGTTCCTGCAGGCAGTGTCCTTGAAATCTTCTTAGCAGCTACTTTCCATGCAGTAGGCCCAAGATTCCCAGCAAATCTAGCCATGCTTTCTGCATACCCACGCTCCACATGAAGCCCCACCTGATCCAAAGTAATATACTTTTAAGACACAAATCCTTGAAATAAACATTAGTAGAAAACTAAAATTTCATTGTGAAACCCACTGTGAGATATGCTAGATCAAATTTGAGGTGAAAAGACACTTCAATTATCCAAATATGCGCACTAGGAAGTCTAAAACTTAAAACACAGAAGATGCTCAAAACCCTTACATTAATTAATTGTTTCTCCTCATCAACTAAGATGGTAAAAATTGAAGGCACACATCCACCTGGTTGCTGAAAATATGTGTTGCGACGATTTTCATCTAGGATGATTTGCTTTTTGCCAATCTTCATTGACATTGCCTTGAATGTCAGACCTGTGGACAGAATAAAACTAACTTAGAAATTGAAGCAGAAACGTTGAAGACCTAGAAAGTAGATCAAGAAAAGAGATTCAAACATCAAACCTGAAAAATCGTCATTTCTATCCCACTTCCGCTCTGTCGACCAACTAGCCTCCTTATACCGAGTCTTTGCCAGTGTATCATTATTAATGGATACAGGCCCTTTCCTTAGATTATACGAGTTTGAGAAAATGCTATTATCTACTCCTGTTGCTAGAGCTGCATCTGAAAAGATTTCAGGCTTTTTCAGATGCTTTGGTGGTCTGCCTCTTCTTACTACTCTGGGTTGTGCTTCAGGACCAGTATTATCCTGCCTTAAGTTCTCAAAATCCTTTTTTGCCAGCTCATTTATCGATCTTGCCTGGAAACAATCATATATTGAGCACGGGGGAAAACAAACATAAATTGACTTTCAAGAATTAGTAGAATGGCAGTATTACCTGTCGGAAGTAGATGGTATCTGGTGCATTATATTCCATTGCATTTGAACAGATCAAAAAGACATCTTTCTGCAAGAAAGTATGAGGAAATAAATTTCAAGAAACCCATAAACAGTAACTCTCACTCAGTATATACTTCAGACAAAAGCTTTCTGCATCATTGAATAACACAAGGAGGGGACACACATGACATGACGATGGCATTAAAAAGAAAAGATTGAGTGTATAACGAACTAGGGCCAAAAACAAAATTATGGTGATCAACACCAACCCCTTTCAATTGGATTGAAGTAGCCATAAAATTCAACATTCACCACAAATGAGATGCTAACAAAATCTAGCTAATCCGATTGTTTTCTACTCAAAATCCTGCAGCAATATCATTGGAGAGCCACTGACAGATGAAAAGGAGAACAGAAGGAATCAAGCTAAACAGTTGGTTTCAAATTAGATAACGATAATTCTCTATGTTCAGAAACAAATCGCTTAATCAAAAAAAATCACAATTTTTTTTAATAGAGTCAAGCCAGATAGCTCCAACAATCCGATATTCTATATAGCAATAACTGCCCCAGTAGATGATCATAACACTAAATAAGTAAATAACTAGTGACTGAATTGCAAAACCAACTCTACCAATCCTGAAGGAATGAAAAGAAGGAGAAACTGATTCAGACAGAAAATTCACAACCACCACCAAAAGACTTCAGCGACTGGAATGTAAGAACTGTATATAACAAACCTCGAATTGCTCTAATGAAGCATATGCCCCGACATCCAACTTTTTTCTAACAGTTCCAAAATCCATGGGATGCTGTATAATCTCGAAATAGTCTGGTAGCTGTTCAAGGAAACAGAACACAAAATCCTCATCAAATTAATCAGAAATCAAAGAGCAATGTAAAAACAGAACTGTATACATTGTTCAAAATCAAACACCTCTTCTGGATCCACAGGTTCCGAGAATACACTGTAAGTGTCTTTCCTGCATAAAAAAAGAAAGAAAGAAAACCATTAACAAACACTTCCAAAATCCTACATACCATTAAGTGAGAAAATTAAAAACAAAAGTAACGCGGAATCTTGAAGAAGCTAAAGCACACACTTTTGAAGCCTGTCCAAGATGAAAAACAACAACTTTTTGTCTGGTAAAGGTGTTGTGGGTCCTGATTCCAAAGGTAATCCTGCTAATAAACATCATAAACAGAAAATCAAAAAACATTATTCAATCAATAAAAAATACATCTTCAGAAATTAATAACTTACCCTGATGATGAGTATTACTTGCTGAGTTGAGGTTAAAATTGTGTTTCTCTCCCTGCAAAAAATATACAAAAATATTAATTAAAAACACTTGCTGAGCTAGAATTAGTAATTTTACGATAAACCCATTTAAAATAGTAGAATTGAAAGTACAGAAATAAATCAGAGTAAAAAGAAAGAAGAAGAGAAGAAGAAGAAAAAAAGGTGGGAAATTTGAGACAAAGATAAGACAAATACAAACTTTTTCTCCAGACAAGATAGTTTAATATTTAGGTATCTTGATTAAATGCAATCCAGAATAAATAAAATAAAATAACCAAAGAGAAAAATATCTAACATGATTTTGACTAAAGGTCAAATACGATCTTCAAAATCCATCTACAAAAATATTCTTTCAGACAACGATAGTGTCCATAAAAATTCTCATATAAATTTGGCGCCATTAAAACATTCAACAAAAACCCTAGATCTATAAAAATACCCAATTCCACGAATACCAATTTAAGAAAATTAAACCCACCGTTTGATCAAAAAATTGAGCAGATCCATCTCCAACAACATCATTGATCTTTCTTTTCTTATATGGATTCTCTCCATTCCCATCATCCAGCAATAAATTCGATTCCGAATTATAAGAATTGGTATTCAAAAAAGGATTTTGTTGCTGTTGTTGTGAATTTTTTAATTTAACAACAAATTGCAATTTCTTTTCTTTCCTTTTCCCATTACCGTCCACCTCATCATCATCTTCATCACCACCATCAATTTTTCCATTAGAATTGGGGATGATATTTCCAAAAAAATTAGGGTTTTTTTTCTGTAATTCCTGTTGTTCTTGCTGTTGCTGAAGAAGTTTTCTTTTTTGGAGATCTAATAAAGAAGGCCTTCCTTTCTTCTTCTTCGGCTTCTCTTCCACTATCTTACCCATTTGATTTTTTTGATTGTATTCAATTGTATTATCTTTGTGGTTGTGCTCTCTCCGCCTCCCCCTTCTCTCTCTAAGAAAAAAACAGGGTAATTTTTTTTTTTGTTTATTTTTATATTTTGGGGTTTGTGCAAGTGTTTCGTTACCCTACTTACCGGAACAGCATAAAACCGTACTCCTCCACTGGTAATCGGTTTATTTAGCAACAGAGAATCTTTTAATTTATGATACAGATGTTCATGACCGTCGGATCATGAGTCTGATGAGAAGAATGAAAAAGGTAATCATGCGACTAATGATTAGGGTGAATTTTTGGATGGACCCACAGTAAAGTGATGGTTATTCTTGTTGTACTGATCGTACTATGTTATTGCTGTGAGTCTGTGACAAGTGGAGACGTACACTGCTAGTTTAATATCAACAACTGCAATTTTTATTTTTATTATTCTTGAAAGAAAAAAAAGCAAACAAAAGAAGAAAGAAAAGAATCAGAAATCCAGGGATTGATAACTTTGTTTCTATCTGATTTAATCAACTAATCTAATAGCTAGATCAAGGGAATTGAAGTTAATTAAGGAGTTCATAGGAAAGTTTAGCTTACTGATTTCATTGAATTGAAATCCACTACTGTGTAAATTTATTTGGATTTTGGATTGTGTGAATTGATCAAGCAATTCAATGTGTATAGTGGTGTTTATATGGCAAGCTCATCCACGCTATCCACTACTTCTCTTGTTAAACAGAGATGAATTTCATGACAGGTACTAAAGTTCGATTATTTATAGGGATTTTCTTTTAATATTTAGGCTTTGGTTTGTTTATGGGGTTTTGGTGTTAGGGATTTCTGTGGTTGTATAAAAGTGGGTTTTTGTTTTATTGATTGCAGACCTACTAAACCAATATCATGGTGGGAAGGTGATGAAATAGTGGGTGGAAAAGATGAATTGGCAGGGGGGACATGGTTAGCTTGTTCAAGAAAAGGTAAATTAGGGTTTCTTACTAATGTCATGGAACCTCCTCCATTTCCTGAGAGGAAAAGCAGAGGAAGATTGATTATGAAATTTTTAGAGGTAAGAAATTGTTTTGGTTACTTTACCCGTGAATAAGCCCGTACGTGTTTGTTTTAATTTCTCAATGAATGATGTTACAACTTGAGTACATTGTTAGACTGTTAGTGATGATAGTGATACTCAACAATTCCAGTTTTGGTACTACTGCTTATGTTTTCTACTTGCAGCAACATAATTTTGCTGTTGAGGGACTGGCAGATTGATTCCCCATGACCCACTATGTTTAATGCTTCTAGTTTAATATAGGGACCTCTGGTATCTCATTCATGTTTCAATCACTGATGATCCAGAAAAGGAAAAAAGCAACTTTTGGTTATTTTGCTTTCCAGCCTTGGTGCGGAGAAGACTGATTTGTGTGTATTTGTATGGTTTAGCTTTTGATTGTAGACCATGAGTTTATCAAGTCATTCTATTTGTATTTAGTTGGTTTTACTTTGGGATTCTTTTTTTACTGATTTGCTATTGCAGAGTGATAAAAGTCCTGAGGAATTTGCAAATGAAGTGATAAAGGAGGCAGATGAGTATAATGGGTTTAATCTGGTACTAGCGGACATCCATTCCAAAGTCATGGTATATGTCACCAACAGGCCTAAAGCAGTACGTGTTTCTGTTCAAGTGGTTTCACCTGGTATACATGTGCTTTCAAATGCACAATTAGACTCTCCCTGGTTTAAGGTAAGATAACGCGTCCTCTTACTTAACTGGAAACTACAATGCCATCATTATAATTGTTTCTGAAACCTGGCCCAGATTTTCAGAAGTTAACCAATCAAAGAGCCTATTGTCGATATACTTCAGTTCTCGAACGAAAAGCAACATGTGTGACTGATTGTTGTTTTCATTTTGGATAGTTTGTTGTGTGCGCTAGAATTCAATCCGTTGTTGCAACTTCTAACAGTTTGTTCAACCTCATTTCAGACTGAACGTTTGGGACAAAACTTCAAAGAACTACTTGATAAACATAGTGAACGCGGTGGTGAGATTCAGTTGAAAGAGATGGTGAAAGAACTGATGAGGGACACTGTTAGAGCAGAAAGAAGTAGGTTACCTGGCATACGTCGTCCCGAATATGAACTCCCAGCAAGTTCCATATTCGTCGAATGTGATACCGCAATGGTAAAATAATATCTTAGAACTGACAACATTTGTTTTCAGCTCAAATTGAAGTAAAAAAAAATGTTTTGCTCACTACTCGAAGTTGAACATTTTTAAAACCCCTTCTTTGATGTATAGGGCCGTTATGGGACTAGAAGCACTGCTGCATTGTCTGTGACAGCAACTGGTAACGTAAGCATTTATGAAGAGTATCTTGAGAAGGAGACATGGAAGGTACAGACAGTGGAGTATCAGATAGAGAATGTAAAAGGAGCCAAAGTAGTTGACAGCAGTGTCGAGCCATCTGCCTCTTCATTGACTACTTGAACTAGACATGATTTCTTAACGCTAGTGGTGTTTTCATGGTCTGTATAAATTTCGGTTCTTGTAACATATTTTTTGTATTCTCTGTAGCCACACATCATCTGGACAAATTTTGTTGTATTTTAATTTGTAATGTTTCTCTTCTGAGGGAGGAAAACCAATAAAAGAATTCTTGCCATATTGTGAAGTGTAATGCATATGTTGGTCCTTCATTCCTTATCTCCTTTATCACTTCATTAGCGAGTTTGAAAAAATGCATATGTTGGGCAGGTTACATGAGAAAAAATGAGAACGACAACTTCCCAACACACTTCCCCAGCTTCTGAGGTCTTCATTCCTTATCTCCGAGGAACATTAGACCTTAAAATGGACTAAAAGAGTCTCCCCATTTAGTGATTAGTGAATCCTGGTGTCAAACTGCTGCATAATCCAAGCCTGGTGTCAAACTGTTGCCATAAACTAAGTGAATTAGCTTCAGTTTACTTCTATTGGAGAAAACACAAGTAAGAAATAACTTCTGCCAGAAACCACCATGGCCTTTCTCTGTTTTGGCCTTGGTACTTTTGTAAATTTTTGAGTGAAGCAAAAAAAAAATATTCTTCCAGAAACCACAAGTCAAGCTAGGTAGAGCTAAGAAGCAGCTGAAATAATAAAATTTGATTCTCATGTATTGGTTCATTTATTCTATGCAAGTACATGGACCATACTGAATGCAATTACTTCGCCCTTTAAAACAGAAACCAAAACTTTACACGCTTATATCTTGTAATTTTGGGAACGATAGTAACTGTGATTTCGGAAACTAGGATAAACTATACTGAGCCTGGAATCCATTGGTCACCTTGAATAAAATTCTGAACAGAGTATGCAAGGACATGATTTGCTGGAACCTGACTACTCCAATCAACCCTACCAGATATATTAGCTCCAGGGCCACTGTTTTCAAACTCTCCATAATACAGAGTTGATAACGCAAAATCTCCGGTCCAAGGCATCCACCCTTGTGGGGAAACAATCTCCCCAAAATAGCAATTTAAGAAAACTGTTCTCGAGTATTCCTTCCAAGGTCTGCCCAGGTAGTTCTTATGAACCTTAGGCTTTTTATAATACCAATCCATGTATTCATCTGTACCATTGATTAAACAATTCTGAAAAACAAAACCTGTCGATTGTGCTGGGTCCGTTCGGCCATGGGCTGTCACTGCATTGTTTTCTCCCTTTTCTGGTGATCGTTGGCGAGGACAAACTAAAATCACCGAGTCTTGAAAAATTGCAGCTGAATTACCAAAAATGAAATCGACATTGCCTTGTATACGACATGATTTGTAGAATTGGCGTAAACAATGAGCATATACTGTATCTTGATTGCCCAGAAATTCACAGTTTTCGATTACGGAGAGATCACTGTCTGATCTAAATGCCACTGCTTGGTGCTGTTCTCCACCTGCTGCATTCTCAAATGTTATATCCCGAGCCATAAATCCATCCCCGCTGACTCCTGCAGCAAGCATACACTATCAAATCTCAAAATGCATATTATCAAATCTCAAAATGCATCTTACAGTGAGAATTTTAACTTCAATAAATTGGCAATATTGTAGTCACAGACTCACAAATGCTATTAATACTAAGCGATCACCATTACTCAATAAACTCCAAAATCATTAAGCCGCAGTATATTTCGAATTCTGGTAGTTTTTCTTCTCGAAACAGAAAACATCCTCCAACAAGAAAATGAAAGAAATAAAAAGCCCGACGAACAACATTCATCTTTCTATGTAGGACCAACGTCACCAACCCATTGACTAAGTATAAAGCATTATTAAGGGCATCACATGCGAAACACTGCGAAACATCGCTTCTCGATGTGACATACCAAGATCAAAAAAGGAAAATGATACATAACCACAGAATTTCTTGCCGACGACTATGATGTAAAACCTTATGAATTCTTAGATCAGGGCATTCACCCCGAGAGGTGCACAATTTTTAGGTGGTGCAACTTGCAAAAATTGCACTACTAACACGATCGGATTATAAAACAGCAAATACTGCCGGCCCCGCGTAACAATAACTAAGGACCAAGGGAGAAATATAAGCTGATGTACCACCAAAAATTTAGAAAAGATCAAAGTCTGTGCAGTATTATGCATACTTACCGACGGTTGCTGTGTTGTATGTAGAAAGACCCGGTTGTTGCACGCTCAGAGATCCTGAAATCACTGTTTTCCCCATCCCTTCTCCTAAAAACACTACATTTTTCTTCTCGAGTGGTACCCTTACAATCTCCTGGTACCTCCCTTGTTTAATTTTGATCACAAATTTCCCTTCCCCATTGTTATCTGGTGTAGCATCTACAGCATCTTGAATTTTATTAAATTTACACCCCTCTCCTTTTTCTTTACACACTGTAACATCTACTGTTAGATCCGACGGACAACCACCTTTTGTACTCAAATCCACCCCACCACCATTATTATTCTCCCAAAAGCCATCTCTCTCGGTTTTAGGTGGTTTCCATGAAGCTGTTTCATCACCAAACAAGTCGTATGAAACGACCATACTTAAAGCATTACTGGTGAAACCCATTAATGAATCCATAAATGACATTGTCTTGTTGACTAATTGACTGTCGTTGACGTACTTGAGAGCGGACCAGATATCATATTGGTAAAGTAAAGCAGCACTCATCCAGGCCCTAGCATCTTTGATTCTTCCACTTTGTAAAACATCATTGGCTGATGTTAATCTATACTCAGAATTGTGCAGGAACTCTATACAATTCTTTGCTGCTGCTGAACGGTTCGGATTGCTCAAAGAATCATCAATTATGCTCTTAACCATTGATTGGGCAGTTTTGAGATTTTGGGTTGAAATAAAAATTGCAGCTTGAATGATCTCCACCGGTTTCGGATCTTGTGGAAGGTTTCCAAATTGCGATAGACTGGTTTTGCAGATTTCAGGGTACCTTGTAGCGTTGCATGATAATTCAATCTTTGAAAGGGTTAGTTGATTTTGTTGCTGTGGTGATGGTGGTGGTTTTAAGTGATGGTGGCGGTGAGTTGCAGAGGATGGTGATAAAGAAAAGAAAAGGATGAGAGAGAAAATTGTGAGAATGAGAAATGAAGCCATGGAAATCAGTAAGAGTTTTCTCTTTTTCAGAATACATGATGAGGAAGATGGAGATGAGAAGGGTTTTAAGGGTTTTCTAGGCATGTGAGAGAGAGAAAGAGTGAGTGATATTAATGGTGGGTATTGGGTAATACTAGTCGGTGCGTGTGAGTGATCTTGTGAGATAATGTGTAACGTCGTTGTTGATGTTGCCAATCTGGGTAATTTTTCAGTGGGGGTGTCACGGGATTTGCAGTGGGATATCCACTATAGTTGAATAGGATATGGGATATAGAGACAATGGGAAATGGGTTCTTAGTATCCAGCTGATTTCATCGCACAGGAACAGGAAAGTGTAAACCTAAGAGTGTTATTATTGGCTGTTTCCATCAAACATTTTTCTACTCTATAATCTATATCCCTGGCACTCTGTAGGACTAGGTGGAGGGATTAGTTGGGCCAAGTTTGGTAGCAGGGGACCCACTGCTCTCTCCATATGGTCCCCACATGTTAAGGATGAGGCGATGAGCTACCTATTCTTGCTCTCCGGTGGAAACGGATGTCGCTTGAAGCTGTTGCTGAAAAATTGGGGGAATGGCGGCATCTCAGAATTTGGTACTGAAAAGCTTCCGTTCAAGTAGTTGTAATTCGTTAGGGTACCTTCAAAGTCGCTCCCCCTTTCATAGCCCTCCTCCTTGCATTTCCCTAAACCTAAAAAGCTTTCATAATCATGGTCGAATTGTTATTAGCCATGCCAAGAAGAAGAGGAATTCACCTATTGTGAGAGAGGTAGAACAGAAAGTAGATGTAGATATTGCAGCGGAAGTAGAAGAAGATGATGATGATTTTGATGATTTTGAAGATTTTGAAGATGAAGATGAAGATGGTAATTACCTTCTCATACTCTTTCAATTTCTTTTTATGATTTTTCTATTGCTTTTTATTTTGTTTATTGGAAAATTGAGTTTTTTTGCAGGGGAATTTGGTGATGATGATGATGATGATTTTGATGAAGATTTATATGAGAGTGACGAGGGTGAACTTTATGTGAGTTATGCTGTGATTGTTTTACATTGAAGCTTAATTGTTGTTACGTTTTTGTTACTGACATATGAAGTTATGCTACTACCTAATTGTTTGAAGGTTGGAGATGGAGGTGGTGGGGGTGGCATTTCACTAGCTGGGACGACGTGGGATAAAGAAGCATTGGCTATAGCTGAGGAAGTTTCAAATTCACTTGATGGTGACTTAAAAATATATGCACTTAAGACACTTGTGAATTCAACTATTCGAGTTCGCATTGAGAAGCTCTCAAATAAGTGAGTAGATATAACTATCTTTTTCTCAAGCCACGTGAACAAATACTACTTACATCCTTTCATGAACAAATTTTACATAGATCTTTCTGAACGAACTCTTTGTTAATAGCACTGTTTGGATTTAAAAGACCTGCTGGAAACTTTAGTACTATACAGTTTAGGTTTGTTCGGAACAGTAGGGGCTAACTTTATGGGGTGCAATGGTGTCTCAGGTCTGTTGGACACAAGTATTTGATGCTTACAGTTGAAAAAATTTAAGTATTCCAGCAAACCCAGTGACCTAACCACTGAACACGCAGGGATTGCCCCTGCACCCCACTGAGATCCTTTCTGATAGAGCCTACCTTCTACCATTGTCAAAATTTGGCAATGATGCCACATTATAAATTTGAGAAACACTAGCTTGTACTGTATATGGCAAAAGCGAAAATAGAGTTGTCACTTAACAAGTTAAGGCCTAGCTTATACGATCAACGTCTCAGTAGAAGCAAACCCCATAGCAAATTTTCAGTCGTCAAGACTGTCAAAACATGAAAAAAAATTGTGGGTTTGATGGTTCAAATTTATAATGGTGTCTCAGGTCTGTTGGACACAAGTATTTGATGCTTACATTTGAAAAAATTTAAACATTTCAGCAAACCCGGTGGCCTGACCACTGAACACACAGGGATTACCCCTGCACCCCACTTAGATTCTTTCTGATAGAGCCTACCTTCTACCATTGTCAAAATTTGGCAATGATACCTCATTATAAATTTGAGAGACACTAGCTTCTACTGTATATGGCAAAAGCGAAAATAGAGTTGTCACTTAACAAAATAAGGCCTAGCTTCTATGGTCAACGTCTCAGTAAAAGCAAACCCCATAGAAAATTTTCAGTCGTCAAGACTGTCAAAACATGAAAATATATCTTGGGGTTGATGGTTCAAACTAGTTCTGATTAAACATCTTTGAGTGGATTGGGAACTATGTTGCTTTGTAGTAATCCTTGGGATGGTTTCAGCTCGATGTTATGATGTGTACACTGTCTGCAGAAAACAATAAGATTGATGATTGGACATACTGCACTTGCATGCATGATACTTATTATCTGTTTACATTCCTTAGATTTTGATAATGCCCGTAGATTGTCTATGTTTATAATATATCACACCAAAACTGGATGAAGCTCAAATTTTAATAGTCTGGTGGAAGGCTGGAACTACCATGCTTCTGTTGTTATGCCAGTGAGGGAAAATAAGTTATGTATATTAGTGATTTCATGTAGAAGCAGATAGAGAGATCCTTAACAGTGGAAAACAACCTTGTTGCGCATCATGTTTCCGTGCATACCAAAGAGTAGTCAACTGGACAGTGCACCTGTAAAGGTAGTGCATAAATTATGAGTGTTGCATTGGAAAAATGGAATTGTACATTCTTGCTTGTAAAATCTTAACCGCGCGCTTTAGGTGACAACCTTTCAAGCGTTTTTGTGCTCTAAGAAAAGCATTTCTCAAAGACTTGTATTGTGCTGATGAAATCTCCTTAACCCAGTTAGGACTAGCTCTCTCCTAGACATGCATAATTTCCGAGAGAAGATTAACTTTTAAAGGTCTCTCTCGCCAACAAGTGACTGCCATGTTATGAAAAACTATATGGGATGACAAGGGTTTTGTTCTTTCGAATTTGTAATGTAGGTTATTATGTTTCTCTTATCAGGTGCAGTTATATGTTATATACAGTACATAGAAGATATGACATGGATTTACACCTACTTCCTTTCTTAATGAATTTCTTAACATAGAAGATATGTTATATAACTATAATGAATTTCCGCTGATCAATTTGTGCAATGGTACCCAATAATATCCATGTTCCACACTGTGATTTCCTCTGTCTATTTTTGTTTACTCACTTTATACTTGTTATCCTTCTTATTTTCATCAAAACAAAATCTTAATGTAATAAATTGATTTTGATAGGTCTAGTTCTCCAACTATGGCCGACATTGAAGCATTCTCTTCTGCTTATAGAGCATGGTTGGACGAAGCAGAGGAGGCTGGATCTGTGCCCAAGAATGTGTCATTGGAGGTAGAATTCTTTAAGCCTTTTTACTTTTATTGGTTTGGCAAGTTTGACAGAATATCGCTCATGTTACCTTAACAAACTGCAACCCCAACCTGTAGCTTCATGCTTGATTTACACCTTATTCTTCTTTTCTTTTTGGAGGTTTACACGCTTGATCCAGTTCAACTTCTCATTAGATCTGTCACTTTATGCTGGGCTTTAGCCTCAGATTCAGAGGAAGGGAGGGATGTTAGCCTTCTGCTAGATGACATTCTTATTTGCCATGGCTGAGTTGCTCAGATATTAGGGGCGCTTTAAGTAAATATTGATCAATTTCTACTTTTAGTTTTAGCTGAAGCATTTCGTGGTTGAAACATCTCAGAATTCTTAGTTAGATCTAAGACACCGATATGCTGAAGAATTTTCAGAAGCTACTAGGACATTGGCAATGCCTTAACAAGTTGGTTCAGAGAAAAGTCATGTTTCAAAACATCCTATGAGAAGTTTGGTTTACTATTGAAAATCAAGCTTTTCTGATTCTCCTTTTACTTGGTTCATTCTCTAGTATTTGAATGTTACGAGAATCGTTTATTAAATTATTATTTTGATAGTTGTCATTAGACCTTTGTGCTTAATGGGTTGTCTTTCTGAGGTTTGACAAGATAATGATGTAATTTTAGGTCTCTTCCCCGGGTGTCGAAAGAGTTGTTCGTATTCCACAAGACCTGGATCGGTTCAAAGATCGAGCTATGTACGTGAAGTATTTTCTAGAGTCTGTTGATGAAACAGGTGGTGTTTCGATAGAAGAAGGTGACGGTATCTTCAGGCTTGTTTCTTTTGATTTGGATTTGGCGGTTTGCGTTTGGGGTATCGCTGATGTGAGGGTAAATAGAGAGAAAGCTGGGAAAGGAAGACCACTTAATAAAAAACAAAGAGACTGGCGTTTGAACACACCATTTCAGTGTTTACGGTTAGTTCGTTTGTATTCTGATACCTGAATTTTTTGCTTAATATATCACGTATGCAGAAGTGACTTGGGAGTATGATTACGTTAAGGGGGCTCAAATAGATAGGAAGAAATAGAGGTCTGGTTATCTAGAAGATGGTTAGAGTTAAAAGTATATGCAACTATTTATCATGTTTAATTTCAGATGCCTGCATACACGGGCCTAGAATTTAGTTTGCAAAAAAAATTGTCTTGTTGTAACAGTATTTCAAAGGCTATTGGTTCTTCTTCTTCAAAACATCTGTTGACAGAAATGCTTCCAACAATTGTCAAAGCCAGTTAATATGGTACTGAAATTGTGCTTACAAATTCATCGTTTGACTATTTTGAGTGAGCAGAATTTGCGGGGAGCTCACTTTAAAATTGGTTGTGGTGTTATACTAGTACTAGTGTCAAGAATCCAGTTGTTACCTACAGTATTAGTAATGCTCCTTAACTTTTTCTTTCCATATATTTTCCTCCTCCATTCATGCCTCCTCCTCCTCCCTCTCTTCCTCAAAGTCGAGAAAAAAAAGACAGAAAGAGAGAGAGTGTGTGGAATTAGCTATGACCCACCAACCACCACACTCGTGCCTGTGAAGAAAGTTGCACACTCAAACTTAATCAAGTGTTTCCTTTCCTTTTCTATGCACGTCAACTATTTGTTGAAAATGACTCGGCAACAACAAAAAATTCTTCCTCCCTCTCTCTCTAGTCTGTCTATACATCCCTTGTCTTCTACTTTTGTTATTGTTGTTTCTTCACTTCACTGCACTTCTCTTCCCCATTCTTTTCTGTCATGGACATGAACTTCAATCACCATAACCACCATCTCTGCTTGTCCAAATGTCCTAAGCAACGCTGCAACACTCAATGGTATTTACTCTCTCTCTCTCTCTCTCTCTCTCTCTCTCTAAAACATACCCATGTTTATTACTATATCTTTTTGTTTAAGTTCAAAATCCACTTCTCTTTGGTTTCTATATATTTTTGCTTAAAAACTTTAAATTTGGTGATTAAAGAAGAGGAGGGTGATATAGTTATGTCAGTAGTGTTTATTCTCCTAATAAAATTTCATTGCATAATTCTTTTACTAGAACAAGCTAAAAACTTCATAATTATTTTTTGTTTCACTCTACTTTCTGTTTTTTGTATTCCAAGGCAAAATCTTGGTCATTTTTATACATAGAATGAGTTCAAATTCGTCGGCAGTTTACACAAAATTTGCTTATGTGTTAATTTACTTACTTTAAACCTCTGGAGTAGAATTATTTTGTCTCTTGAGTTTTCCTTGGACACTTGTTTAGATGGAGATTATCCGGTTAGAGATAAATCATTTACAATATGGATTTCTTTTAATTTATTTCCTTCAACTACTTGTGCAGGATTTTCTTGGATGTCCATAGTGACATTACTATAGAAGTGGATGGAGCAACGTTTGCGTTACATAAGGTATATGTATTATACATTACTACTATATGCATATCTTTTGATTCCTTTGTATTGTCCTTTCTCTTGTGTGACATCTTCTGATCTGTTTTATTCGTGGAATACAGTTCCCTCTCGTCTCTCGTAGTGGACGAATTCGAAAGTTAGTTGCAGATCATAGAGATAATGATCTTTCAAGGGTTGAACTTTGTGGTTTACCTGGGGGTGCAGAATCATTTGAGTTAGCTGCAAAGTTCTGTTATGGAGTAAACTTTGAGATCACGTCCTCAAATGTTGCTCAACTATGTTGCATTTCTAATTACCTAGAAATGACCGAGGAATATGCAAAAGGTAATCTTGGTTTTCGTGCAGAAACTTACATAGATACCATTGTTTGCAAGAATCTTGAGATGTGCGTTCAAGTGCTGCAACAGTGTGAGAACCTTCTCCCTCTTGCTGATGAGCTGAAAATAGTTAGTAAATGTACTGACGCAATTGCTTCCAAAGCATGCGTTGAACAAATAGCATCAAGTTTTTCACGCTTAGAATACAGCAGCTCAGGCAGGCTTCAAACAAATAGGCAGGCCAATGGTGATGGAGATTGGTGGATTGAAGATCTTTCTGTTCTTCGAATTGATTTATATCAGAGAGTCATAACAGCCATGAGATGTCGAGGGCTTCGTCCAGAGAGCATTGGTGTATCACTTATGGATTATGCGGAAAAAGTTTTGATTAAAAAGTCCAGCCAATGGAATTCAGCTGTTCAACCAAAAGCCGATATTGCTGGTTCCTTCGATCATCTCCAAAGACTAGTAGTTGAGACAATTGTCAATTTATTACCTGTGGAGAAAGTCATCATCCCTATCTCTTTCCTTTTTGGAATGTTACGAACTGCAATGATGCTTGATTGCACGAGTAATTGCAGGCTTGATCTCGAAAGGAGGATTGGGTCACAACTGGAAATAGCTACTCTGGATGATCTATTGATCCCATCCTTCCGCCATCCTAGTGATACTTTATTTGATGTTGATACAGTTCATAGAATCTTGGTAAATTTCTCTCAGCAGGATGACAGTGAAGATGATATGGAATACGCTTCTGCTTACGAGTCTGAAGGATCTCATTCTCCTTGTCAGAGTGCATTGCTCAAAGTTGCAAAATTAATTGACAACTACTTGGCTGAAATAGCTCCTGATGCGAACCTGAAGTTCACCAAGTTCATGGCCATTGCAGAATCTTTGCCAGAACATGCTCGGACAGCCCATGATGGTTTATACCGAGCCATTGATATTTATTTAAAAGTAGGCATCTATTACTTGTCCTGGCCGAATTATTTAAGTATAATCAGATATCCTTTCTAACCCTTTGTGGTTGAACTTTTTCAGGCCCATCAGGGACTCTCTGATACAGAGAAAAGGAGGATCTGCAAACTAGTTGATTTCCAAAAGCTTTCGCAGGAAGCTGGTGCACATGCTGCACAAAATGAACGCCTTCCAATCCAGTCGATTGTTCAAGTTCTCTATTTTGAGCAATTAAGGCTTCGAAATAACTTATGCAGCTCATATCCAGACACTGATAATAAACCAACATTACATCAGTCATGGCGGGTTGGTAGTGGTGGGCTCAGTGCAGCTATGTCTCCGAAAGACAATTATGCGTCATTAAGAAGAGAGAACCGAGAGCTGAAACTTGAACTAACTCGATTGAGAATGAGGCTCAATGATCTGGAAAAAGACCATGTTTGCATGAAAAAGAACATGGAAAAATCTTCTGGCTCTCATAACTTGACTGGTTTTTCGTGGATGATGAAGAAGATGAGTTTGTTTAGTCATAGTTCTTCCCGGGGATCGTCGTCTCCGTCAAAACACTCACAAGAAACAGATTTTAAGATGACTAGGAAAATGAGTGAGGCACATATATACTAGGTAACTGCATACTCTCTACAGCATAGATTTTGTCTTCGAAGTCTGAACTGATCATATTTACGAGTGGTAGTAAACAGACAATAGATTTTCTAGTAAGTATAGTATAGGCCTTTATTATTTATTTCATATCATCCTAAGAACTTTGATCTTTACCGTGCTCTATGTTTGTGCTAGGTCTCCTGCAGTAGAAAAAGATCTCATCTTCTTTGGATATGTATCTTACAGTTTCCGTCCTTAGTTTTGAAGAGATGGAGTGGTACTTGACCTTTCGGATTGACTGTTTGGTATTCTGTAATCAGGTCTCTTTTTTAAAGATGTGTACAGATGGTAAATGCTACAACTGTAAATCCCATCTCACATCATTGAGAAAATCCAGGTCATATGCCAGAGCGCAGATTATCAGGCCAATGAAATTTTAATGGGCAGGGCTGAACTAGACACCACCATTCAAGTTTTGATGGCCGGTAAGCCAAAACCTGTTGCTCCCTTTGGCCACCAGGATGTTAAGTTTATGTTTCCACAGGTTGCAAGAATAGTGCTCATTTATGGAGTGTGTCTGTGTTGTTTGAGAACATCTCATTTGGCTATTGATTAATTGAAGTGTTTTCTCAATCAATGCTTCTGTTTCATACTTCTTTTATTCATTACCATTACCAAATTAAACCAGTGGGAAACCCAGGCTATGCATCAGGTACGTGGTGATTTTGCCCTTTTAGATACAACAAATATTAGACTGAACTTACCAACAATGAGGTTTGTATATTATAATTATAAGATCAGTTTTTTTTCTTTCTTATGGGCAGAAATTTTATGCTTTTTAAAGTTTGTCTATGGAATCAAAGTAACATATCCAATTGTAAACGTATTATGCTTTGTTGAAAGGTTTTGTGTAGGCTTTAGTATCAGAGACTGTTAGTAAGTTGGTGCATTACAGAGACTGTTACAAGACCAATTGTGTATATTTCCCCTGGCAGACTCCTAGCCCCCAAAAATAACTGCATATTTAAGTTCATCGTGTTAAGATTTTGCCTGGAAGGCTGGAACCGTTGCTCAACTATAAAAGCAAGGGAAAAAAATTAAATTCATTTTAACAATGTCCAACAGATACAATTAAGAAATTACAATTTTTGACTCTACTTAAAACTCAGTACAGCTCTTAACTGACCCAACATCTTTTATCATTTGAAGCATTAGAGATTCCACCTGTTTATCTAACTTGAATCCTGCCTTTTCAATCTCCTTGCAAAGCTCCTTACACTTGGCCAACCTTCCTGACACTGCATAAATCTTTATCATATCCCTGTAAATGTCATAAGTTGCAGCAAAACCAGCCTCCTTGAGTCTCGAAAAGTATCTAACAGCCCTTGGGAGATCTTTCAGTGCAACAAATAATTTGATTGCAACATGATAAGCTGGAAGATCAAAGAGACAGTTTGATCCTTCCATTTCCCAGATCAAGGCAAATGCCTCCCTGTGTCTCTTCTCCTTGTACCGGCTGTGTATCATTGTTGTGTACATAACAACACTTGGCTCTCGCCCCGATTCCTTGAACCAACTATACAAACTTTCCACAGTATCATATCTCTCAAGCTTTATACACACTTTCATGACTGATGTACAATCCTGCTGGCTCAATTCTAGGTCATCTCTCTCACCTAGCTCATCCAACAAAGTAGATACAAGCTTGTATTTGTCAGGGTTCTTCCCAAGTTCCGAAATCAGCTTAGCATGAATGCTAGCATCCAATGTTCTATTATTATCCTTAGCTACTAAAAGGAGCTTTCTAGCCAGATATAAACTTCCTCCTCTTATGAAACCCCTTGCTAAAGCTTCAATAACTGGCCGACTTGCTGTACTTGTGAACTTCTGCAAGTCGAATTGCATTTTGAGTTCCCGGGTCCTTGCTAAGATCTCGACTGTTGAGGCTAGAATGCGATCATCAGGGAACAATTGAGGTTGTTGTTGAGCCCAGCAGAAAGTCTGTAGAGCTCTGTCTGGAAGACCCATATGACCCAGTTCTCGTATTGTCAAAGAAAGTGATCCTTTCCGAAGGAATCGAACCCATTTGCTGAGAACTTCAGAAACATTTTTATCCGATGGTAGACTTCTGATTTCTTTGGCTAAATGGATGAGGAATTTTGGGTTCTTGTAAACTCTCTTACATACAGATGCTCGCGAAGAAGATAGCATGGGGGAAGCCATTCTCACATGTCTCTTTGGTGTTGGAAGTCCCAATGGTCTAAGTTTATGAGGCAGGGGAAGTGGGAGAGGCCTTTCCCTATTCAGTTCACCAGGTTTCTGAGGAATTCTACCTTGGAAAAGAGAAGAAATTGCATCGATCTCATCTGCGCTCCATTCTAAACCATCATCACCACCACCATCCTCGTCATCAATGTTGGGCAGCTCATTACAATTTAGGTCCTCCTCATTATTGTTGTTCTTCTGAAAGAATAGATTACTTCTGGGATCTGGAGGAAGTTTTACACGCCGTGGGTATCGAAGGTTCTTGGTTAATTTGCGGTGAGGATTCCCAGCTTGTGTTCGAGTAACACTGCTTGAGGCTTCCCGAGAATTTGATAACCCAACTGAGGTAAACTGAGAACCAACAGACTGTCCCAGGAATTGATAACTTTGTCTTTCAAATATTGCATGAAAATTGCACAACACTGAATCCATTGCCACAGTTATTGAACTTATAGATGTTCCATTAATTCCTGAATTTGTACAGAAAAACTTTGTTTCATACAGACCACCTAAAGAAGTACCCCAATGTTTCGGTATCTTCACTCGGACATCCCTATGAACAATTATGAATCAAGATTAAGATACTACATAGACTAAAACATAAGAACAATTATGAATCGATAAACAAATGTACAGAAGCAATAAAAACAAGTATTAGGGCCGCAACAGAGAGCATCAGCTTTTAATCTTGTCTAACATTAACTTACCTCAAGTTCAGCGATCAAGTGTAAAACATCATTTGCTCATAGACAAAATCAAAATAACTAAGGCAACTTTAAAAACCAAGATGATAAGATTCAACGGTGAATACGTATGTGCTAGTGATGAAAAAGGCTACAGCATATAAGTAAAACAGTATATATCCTACTTTTAAAACCCTAGATGTATGGAGGTGTTGATTAGGGTTTTACACCCTCACCAAAAATGCAAGAACAGTTTTTATCCACAAAAACGATTTCAGTCAAGATATATTAAGAGGACCAAATTCGATATCTATTAAAGTTTCACTGTAAATCCTTGGAGGAAAAAAAAAAGGAGAAAGAAGAAAGATGTACCTGAGAAAACCCTAACCAGGATGTTTGCTTTTAAAGGAGAATAGCGTGAACTTTTGGTTCCTTACTACCAGTTCCGTTAATGAACCCGAGAGAAGAGGCTACGCAACTGATAGGTCTTGGTGCTGGAGCCTGGCCCTGGAGGGTAGCTCGTTGGATGTGAATGGTACCTACCGAAAACGATCCAATAGGACTAACCTAATTTGATGATTTGACATGCCGGGTGAATGGACAAACTCACTTCTGAGTAGTGTAGAAATTGGTTTCCAAGACAAACAGAAACAACTGTTGCATTATGGTGTGGCCGTACTAGATTGAGCCAAGTGTCGTCTCAATCTGATACGACCGTACCAAGTTGATGCGGCAACTGTCATTTTGCAACAGCAACATAACATCCATATTTTACCTATCCCTATAAATTCAACACTAATTCAGTCTTCTCTACTTCACAACAACCTCATTCTTCACTACATGTTTTCAAAATCTTCTCTACATATTTTTAACCCAAATTCAATCTTCTCTACATAATTTCAACCCAATCCAACACTCATTGTCTCAGTCTCAAGATATTAGTCGAAAAGGAAATAGAAAACTTAACCACCTAAAAGTAAACATAGTCAAGCTCTACCGAGGAGAAGATTTGGATGAAGAGAACAATTCTACTCTACTTTCCGGTCGAGAATTAGCATCAAGTCAAGGTCATCTGTCTACAAAAATAAAGCGGGATAGCTCTCATCAAAAACCAAAAGGTGGTTGGTACGAAGTAAACAAAGTTTATGCAAAACTTCTTCATGTTGCTAAAACTATCGTCGATCGATTTCCTTGGATTACTTTGTACTATGTACGAGCACATAAAAATTCGCCCAAATCGGTGGGTATATTGATGGAATGTTGGTGGTATACTTTCATATCCATGACTTCTAAATAGGTATGTCATATATTTTGATTTATCATTCGTTATGCATTCAATACGAGTATTTACAAATTAAATCAACAATTTTAATTTTTTACAGGCATAACACCATTAGATTTGTATTTCCTATTTGGGATACCTTCTGGGGTGGGAGATGACATTTCATTTAACCAGGAAAGTTGGTTGGCAGAAGAGCGATACAAAGATGCACTTTTGTTGTGCTTTGAGGTAACAACACAGCAAAATCATAGGAATTTAAGAAGTGGTGTAATTGCTAATTTTGGTTTAAAGACATTCATATTCAAAGAATTGCATGGTGGTAACGATCCTGATTCGGCAGCGCTATGACCCTATTAAAGATACATAAATTGCTAAGGTATTTACTTTATAGATACTTGATTCATGTTTTTTTCTCAATTCAAGCGCAAGTACTCAAGCGGGATGGCTAAAAGCGTTGCAAGATATGGAAAGGTTGTCGACTATGATTGGGGGTTTGCTTTACTAGCCGAATTGCACATTTGTCTCGATATGGCATGCTTAGGTTCGCCAAACATCGAAGGTCTATGGGCCTCCATGAGGTAAATATGATAGTACATTACGTTGGCTTTAAATCAGTTTACAAATATCTAGCTAGTTAGATTAAATATTGTTTACTTTCCTTTGTTTGTTTTTTACCTCAGCTTTGGTGGTATACATATTTCTACATTTGTGTACCAAGACTTTATGACTACACGAAGAAATATTTCCCAATCATAGTAAGGTATGAAGGAGATAACTGGCATCCAAAACAAAATAAGAATGAGAAAGATAACATTCATTTGTGAAGAAAACCAATGCTTGATTATAAACAAACATAATGCTATTTGGATGCAGTATGTGGATTTTGAGGACTTCAACACTGATAAAGCCCGAAGGATCAAAGAATTTCCACTCCACCTCATGGTGTTGTACAGTCCTGTCAGTGATATTGGTGTTTATTCTTTGGGGGAGAGATGTTCTAGTTCCACATACTACCAATTGAAATGGTTAAACATGATTTTAATCAATAAACGAAGATATTCAGAGAGTATTCAAAACTGGACTAGGTCCCGAGGTTTTTCTGCATTTGTGGTTTCCTCATTAACAAAATCTTGTTGTGTGCCTTTACTTTACTTTCCGCAATATATTGATTGTTTTAGTTATAATAAAGTGATTTCACTTGTACGTTATCAAAACATTTGGGTTGATCCCTATAGTTAGGTTCGGTTTCGATACGTATTCTATATACCAAGTGTGTACCTTGTGGTTGTTATCCTCTTGACAGTCTCTGTTTATATTAGATCATGCAAGGTAACCGTCATATATGTTGATATCGAAAAGATTGTAGTGTACTTGGTACCCTCGTCATTTCAATAGGGGTTTGCAATCCGATTTGCAAACCTACCCCTATTCCCGATCCCAGGTGTAAAAGGTTTACAAACCTCTACAGTTCGCAGGATTTAGACTGACTAGGTAACACATACAAGTATGTGTACCTTGCGTAAAGCATCTGAAATGACGAGGGTACCAATCACACCACAATATTTTTGATATCTATCTATAAGTTTGTCACCTTGCGTGATCTAATATAAATAACAATTGTCGAGAAGATAGCAACCACAAGGTATACACTTGGTATATAGTATAAGTTCAAAACCGAACCCTAAACTATAGGGATCAACCCAAGTGTTTGGGATTAACGTACAATGTGTTTACTTTCAATTATAACGAGGAAACCGCAAATGCAGAAAAACCTCGGGACCAAGTCTGGTTTTGAATACTCTCGGAATTAAGCCGTTATACAAAGACCACTACAAACTTCGTATAGTTGAGACCAAGTAAACTACTCTAGTTACCTAGTTTCCTCAGTATCCCTGCGCCTACAAGCAATCTGGACAACGCACGTGAATCTTAAGATAAAGTTTATTATATTAAGTTGCTTCAGTCTCTCTGAAGAATTTAAGCAATCAACCCTTTAGATCATCTTCCAAACAGTAAAGGACTAATCTGTTTATTAACCAGTCTTCTTATCTTAAGAAATTAATCAGAGATATTATAGTTGGGCTTTGACAAAGGCTCTTATGTTTAAAATCAATTAAACTTCTTTGTCGTGTTAGATCTTCTAAGATCTGGATTAACAAGTTAACCAGATCAAGTCAAACAGAACTACCAGATTCGGATACTGAATAGTATCACCAAATAATGGCTTGTCGATCTAAATACGACTAGCAGTAACAAGTCTATCAATGATAAACCAGATCTAGTCGGATCCCAGCCATTCAAGTTTGTGCACGAAGCAAATCACAAAGATACGAAACCAATAAGAAAATCTTTTTGTTTTCAAATCTTTAATTGTCTTTTATACCTGCACAATAACAAACTTGATTCCAACTTATGATCGATCAGGCACAAAACTGAGTCTGTTAACAATAGATGATCACAAGTCAATGTCAGATCTAAAATCATACCTCGACTAATCTCTTGATCTAGTTTGAGTGACCTTATGCCAGAAGAGAAGGCTCTCAAGAAAAACCAAACTATGTGCAATCAAGAGTTAACAACCGTCAGTCAATCAAATCAATAATCAGAAACTAAAATAACAATGCAGATTCTAGTTTCCCACCAACGGTACTAGTAGACGGTTCTTGATCCAAAGAAGACTTTAAACTAGCGGACGTAAGAGATTTCGCCTAATTAGGTTACTCTCCTCTCCAAGATAGTATTACAAGTAATACTATTAGTTGGCTACAGTAATGACTACGAAACGAAGTCCCTGTCTCAGGATCAGTTTGTAAGAAGAACATACTTCAATATTTATAAACCAAGGTAGTTTGGACACCAAGGAATTTCCATAACCAAAAATATTTACAAGATATGCTATAAAGCACTTAAATTCGGTTTTGTCTAATATATTTTTCCAGAGATATGTTTTGTTTGCTGGTAAAACAAAAACATATAGAGTTTAACTCGCTTAAATCTTTCTCGAAATATGTGTTGGAAGCTTTTTGCTTTAACTACGTTCATCATTATTCTTGACGAGTTTAGTTGGAAAACAATTTATTTGTTGGAAACTAAATAATAAGTCAAAAGATGATCATGTGAAAATTTCCTTGAAACATCTTACATGATTTGTGTGAGACAGTCATTTGATGTCGACTCGGAATGTTTCGTATTGATTATTCGATCACTTGAAAATTACTTATAAGCTAATAGTTTGTGTGAGACAGCTATTATCGTCTTCTTAGGATGTTTCAATGATTGAAATGGGAGTTTAGAAAAATTAACCATTGTCTGGATATAGCACAGTATGCATACCAGTATGCAAACTGTTTTAGTATGATTCAGGTCCGGAAATCAAGTTTGCATGCCAGTATGCGAACAGTTTTAACTGTTAAAGTCCGGGAACCAAGTATTCATACCAGTATGAGAACGTTTTTACCTGAGTTAGGTCAGGAACGACAGTATGGGTACCTGTTTGCGAACTGTCAGACAAGACCAAAGTCCGGAACTCAAGTTTGCGTACCTGTTTGCAAACTGAGTTGGTTTAAGTTCTAAAATCGTTAAGTATGATTTTATACTCATGAACAAATACATTAATAAATTAAGGAATGCAATCTTTGCAAACTGTGGATAAATGTTCATGAATTGATTCTCTCGAATCAAATCCTATTTTTCTTTAATTGTGTCTTGTATACTTCTATGAGAATATGAACAATTGAACAACTCTATGAGTAACACAATTAGATTCATTTGATTATCATTTGATCTAGAAGTGTTAGATGAATGTGGTTAATACAAAAGTGTTCATATGGCTAACTTCGGTTAACTGTCATTGAGCTAACCCAATATACATGTTTAGGTACGGTTACCCATATCTAAATAAAGGTATATTTCATTTGTGTGTAACAAGCTAAGACCATATAACGGTGGAGAGATAAGATGATACCATATAACGGTGGAGTAACAAATTCCTGATCACTATGCCTACATATTTCAGATTCTTCATCAACACTATCCTCATCATACTCGTCATTATAATAGCATGGAAATGGTTGAACCTCATCTAAACATGTAGTGTTACCAATTCTAACCTCGTCATCTTGATTATGCAAATAACTATCATTATTTTCAAGGGTATTATTGGAAACACTGTATTGGAAATTAAGATTATTTCGAGCAAGTCTTTCGTTTGTCTCAGCCATCAGCTTGAGGGATTCCTCTATAGAAAGTTTTCTCAATGGTGCACTTTGTCTATTCATTTCCGACATAAACCTATTTGTTTGCTCAGTTAACTGCTTAAGAGACTCTTCTAAAGATACGGAAGGATCATAAATAGGAACAGAAGGATCATAATAAGGACTAGTTTTCAACAGTTTGATTGTATTGTCCAAAGACGAGGTACTAGCACTATAATAATCCTTATTCTCTTGCTCGTATGACCGGTGTGTGTGTGGATAGTAATTGGGCTCACCATGGTATGAACCATAACCTTGAAAAGGTTGGCGTTCCCAACTACTATTCCCACTATGGTCATAAAAATGATGATGTCCATATTCAAACTCAGGTCGATACTCATTGTATTGGCTTCTATCATACCAGTTCGACATTCTTAATTGCAAGGGAATTCTACACAATCACAAACAAGTCTGACTCGACCAAATCAAACCTATAAAATCTAGCAAACAACAAGCATGATGGCTCCACTTAGATTGTTTCTAGACCAGCTTCTAATCTCCCAAAAGGCAACTGGGTATAGTTTTAGCAAACCTCTCTAGATCGATCCGAATAAAGTAAGTCAAAGAGAAGTAGAGGAAGCTCAGAGGAGCTTTGATACCCCCACCTCTTTGGCAACGCTTCCCTGGGTTACAAGGCGGCTCTAATTGACTTACAGTAATCTTCCTAAACTTTGAGTTAGGCTAACAAAATACCTAATACAGTCCTTTCAAACGACTTTCCTACAAGCTCGTTACCTTATCGGTCTCGTTCTAATCAAAATTTTAGGCTTGGGATCGCATTTGGTATCGTTTTCCTAAAGCGGGCAAGAAGAGAATGGTGATGAAATCCGAACTCTTATCTTATATGGTCTGGCCTTGCCCTTTACTAGGAAATTAAAGTCCGTATTCAAAACCTCAACATATATGCACCTTAAGGAAGACAGTAAACCCGCTGACAGGGGATTCGCGAGTGTTCAGAATCTTACCTCCCGTTCCAGACGGGGGATGAATCGGTTGTAGTCGACTCGGGCCACTGACTCATGTGTCAGTATACGAACCCAAGGTGCAGAGACAATATCGTAATTGTCCTCCTTCTCTGCAAACAGTTTTTTATATTTAAGGATACCCTTCCGTAAGGTATATAAAAATAAAAAATAAAAATAGTGTCCAAAGTCCAAAAAGTCCAAAAAAAGAAAAGAAAAATTACAAAATAATAAAGAAACCCTAATACAATTTTTTTTCTTTTTTCTAAAAAAAAAACAAAACCCTAAAAAAAATAAAAAAATAAACTAAAAATAAAAAATAAACTAAAAATAAAATAACTAAAAATAAAATAACTAAAATAAAATTGTCTTCTTTTCTGTTCTTTTTGCTTTAATCTTTAGCTCCAAGTCTTTACGAAATCACCAAACTCCTTGGCTCAATTTTTTTCTTTACGTTCCAAAACCTGTAGACAAAAGACAAATACCCAAAAACGTAAAATAGAACAAAATAAATAAAAATAAATCTAAAACCCTAAAAACAAGTCCGCGTCGGCGGCGCCAAAAATTGATGTGTTTTGTAGTTGTAGTAAAAATGATTCGAACTCTAAGACTTGTGAAGGATTTTTTTTAGACTTAAATTTTAAAACTAAAATAGCAAACTCACTAAAAATTATAACAAACTCAGACAAAAGATGTTATCAATATTAAAAGAACACTGAGGCCAAGATTCCACTATTTTCAAGGTTCAAAGTGATTTAATCCAATATTTATATTTATTCAATTTTTGCGTTTAATTTGATTCTAAACTATTGCAACATGTAGATTTTCAAAATAACAAGTGTAAATCCAAAGTGTAGAGCATCAAAAACCTATGGCTAAGCATGCTCTATCAAAAGAAATAACAATTGCTTAACAAAAATCATTCACACAATTATCAATCAAGACAAAATAATCATAAAAATAATTGAAATAAATAAATATACCACTTTTTGTTGGAAAAGTAGCTTCCTCTATCGCCTCAGCAATGGGGTTTAGCTCCTCATATTAATCATGATCTCAAAATACATGTTTATGGCTCAAAAATTGATTAAAAGGGAGAAAAGAGTATACTGTAGTCGCTGAAAGTCTAATACAGAAGACTGAATCGTTGCGGAAAGGCTTCGGTGGCTGCAGACAGGAACGATAGGAGTTTATTGTCACTGAAATAAGTCTGGTCCTATAACTGTTGCATGTGCGTCTTATGTTCTTCGTGTCTTCTTCTTCGCAACAGCAGAACATAATTTTGTCTTTGATTTTCTTTACTTCTCTAGTGCTCTAAACCTCCCCTAACTTTCGACACCCCTTCTATATGACCCAAACAATCTATTTATATCAAAAATACCGATTAAATCTCTCCAAAATCTTCCAAAATCTCTTCCTTTCTCTTCACGGCAAAGTTGCGGCAATTTCTTGTTTTAGGATTTCCACGCGTTTCTGAGCTTTCCTTTTGATTCTAAACTCTTTCTTAGATAGATATCAAGCTTTGGGAAGGTTTATAGCACTTTAATCTCTCTAAAATTTCCTAAAATCGGTCACACACGTGACTTTCCATATTTTGTTGTTGAGATAAAAATCCGTCGATTGAGCCCAGTTTAATCGATTTCAACACCCATGTTAGATTCCTAGACCCATAAGGAGTCTACCCTATGAAAATCAGAGGTTTAATCGACCTCAAACTCCTCCAAATCACTACCACCAAAACTGCCAGAAACGTGTATATATTTTGGTTTTGGTTTCCCGCCAAAATTTAGAATTTGAACGTGAAGGGGTAAGGTTACCCCTTATCCAGTGGTCGCCCCTTATCCGTTGCTGGAGTCCGCATAACACTCGTCCCTTGGGTTGCATTTATCAACTTTTCGAGCCAATTTCGCCGCAAAAGCTTATTTCTCCAAAAACACCCACAAAGAGATAAAATACCAAAATAAGTACAAAAATGGGTACTAACAATATACACAATAGAGATGAAAATAGACACATAAATGCGTCTATCTGTATGTTAAGTTTTTGGATTCATTGAAAATTTAGAAGATTACAACTTCTCATGTCACACCTCTTCTGACTCCTCTCTGTCGAGAAAACAAGAAATTGAAAAGGATTTACGGAGGTCTTTATGGTTGGAATCGCTCTTGCGAATCGATCCTCAAAGATACCGAGGAAAACCTGAGTAGAAAGTCACTTGAATGTGATCGTGTTTATCAAAAATACTTCTTGTTATAAGAGAAACTTGCAAAAATTGAAGCAAGGATTAACTCCCAGCAAGCAAGTTTTGATGATAGAGAAGGCGTGTATCTCACTCGAGAAAAACGCCTTGAGGCTGATTTAGCTGCTGCTCTTGATAAAATCAAGATGTTGGAAGATGACTTGAAAAAGTTCAATACTAGTTCAAGCAAATTAACCACTATGCTAGGAGCAAGTAAAAATCATCGTGATACACGAGGATTGGGCTATAAGGGAATAGATGCTCCAAGTACTAGCAAAGAGGTAAAATTTGTCAAGGCTAGTGATTCTTCTCAACAAAAGGTTTCCAATGATGGCAATAGTGAAATACCTTCACCGGCAGTTAAGGTTCAAAAGAGAAAAGTATATCAACCTCCAAAGTCAGCACACACGGATCGAGGTAAGAACATTCCTTATGTTTGCCACTATTGCGGAAATAAAGGTCACTTGGAAAGGAGATGTTGTTTCCGTATAAGGAATGAGAAACTTCATGATGTTCTTGTTTGGGCATCACAAGAAGTTATGAAACCAAGATCATATGTTAAGACTAATCTCCTTAACGTTACAGGTTATAATTGTCCAACCTTTAGGTAAAGGAATCAGTGCTGTGATAAACCTAGATTTTCCTATAAACGTCATACGAATCCTTTTCACAATCATAATGGTTATCAAAAGGATAACTTCGTAAAGGCGAAGACAAGGTCCGATGCTCCCAGTTAGAGAAAGACTAACTTGCAAAAGAATAGTCAATCCGATTCTCTTCCGAGAATTCTAGAAGAGAGTAATAGGAAGAAGGTTCCGATTGTTCCTAAACGCACTCAGAAGTGGATACCAAAGAAATTCAATGATGTTTTGAGTGTGAAAAGGAATGATCTCCCAGAAAATTCCATGACTATGGAGAAGACAGTATCCATGATGTTAGAACTTAAAAAGTTCTTTGGAAAGATGGATTTGGATGTGAAAGGTTCTAAAAGCGATCTCTTTCATGATAATCCAAAAATCACTTGTAGTGAGCAAGACATTTCTCACCTCAACACAACTTGAGTGTTTTGTTAGTGCATCCTCACCAAGGAATGCCCTGCTATGTATACGGTGAGGGAAGCACGAGAATTGGGGCGCACAGATTATGTTCGGTAAGGCTGTAGAATTCGATTGGATTCTTCTAAAAAGGTATGTCTATAAACTTGAGAAAGATTTGTGTTTTTACTTGCTTAGAGTACTTATAATGATCCATGTATCTTGCTTATAGTTCATTTCTACCTAACTTGATCTGTGTTTAAGGTTCTTAAATGTTTAGGTTTTAAAATAGTAGTTCGGGATGTTTGGACTTCATGGTACACATACCAGGTATGCATACTATCATTTAAAATAAAAATACAGGGATTTTAGTATGCATACCCGTTTGCATACTGCTCCAGGTTATGAAAATTCGTTTGCAAACCGGTATGCATACTTGACCGTAGACGTCGATATTCGGTAAACTTGTTTTGGCCGTAACTTCTTCGTCCGAACTCGGAATTACCTCTTTCTTTTTTTGCATTATCTTCCTTTTTTAATTCTATTCAAAATGGATATGAGAATTCTTGAATTTGGATGAGTTAAGATTGGTCTTTGTCCTGTCTCTTGTTTTTGAGTGTTTTGCTCCGTTTCGTCGCACTTGTTCCACTTCTCTTGGACTTGGGCACTTGGATTCTTGGAGTACTACTCATCTAAGCTCATTTGTAGCTTTTACAAGAATGTTGTTGGTGGATCACAAAGAAGGAAGTTCAAGAATGGGTACTAGTACGCATTGCTATGGGATTCTTGAATGTTCACAATCATCTTATGTGAACTATGGTGCATGGTCGTTAATGACTTTGTATGTTCTTCTTTGTTAAGAAAATATTTTTTACGCCTTTGGTAGCTATTCTTGGTGTAAATCCGTGCGAAAAAGATTGATTCTACCTTCTAAGGGCAAAGATTGATTTTTGCAGTATTAATCTTTATGGTTTTATATATTGCAAATTGTTATGGGATATGTTGTTTACGTCCGAAAACCTTGACTGTCCCATACTTGTTCAAAAGTTAACTCTATTATATGTCGGTATGAAAGTATTGATAAAAGATAGAATGAACTTTTGACTACAAAAGTTAAGCCTTTTATGTCATTATGCAAATATTGATGGAAGATAGGATGAACTTGTGTTTACAAAGATTAAAGTCTATTATATGTCATTATGCAAATAGTGATGAAAAACAGAATGAATCTTTGTGTATTCCGCAGTATTGATCTTCTCTGATCCATATCTTTATGTAAATACCGTGCGGCTCCGTAAGTTTTCCTATGTGAGCATTTCCGATTAAATTAATCATGGGTTCTCTTGTGGTTAATTTAATTGAGATTTTTGGATACAAATTCATATTCTTTTGTGATTTGTTAATGTCCAAAGAAATCCTTCTTTTCTTGTGAAAGTAAGGTCGCTCTTGTTGTTCTTTCGAGAATGACATTTTATGGGGGAGAGTTCTTAATTGAACTTGTGCTTAATTGCCAAATCTTTGTGGGGAGTGTGGCTGTGGAATATTATAGGGGTTATCTTGTATCTTTATAAACTCCTTGATGAATGCATTTAGTTTTGGTTATATGATTGCATATAAACAAGTTGATATGTGCTTTTCTTTTGGTCATAAAGTGTCTCTATGGAAATTTCATTAGGATCCCATTAATTTTCGTACCTTTGCCAATTTTATTGACAAAAAGGGGAATAATTAATGTGTAGTTCACACTACAAATACATATGGTTTTCGGTTCATTATGTAAGGGGGAGTGGTTTTCATGTGAGATGGAGTATTGACTAAGGGGGAGTGATACATATCACCATAGTATTGTTGTCAAAGTTGTGATACAATTGAATTTTGATGCTATGTAATAATACTATGACACTGTATAACAATGATTGAGAGCTATTGTTTTCTCATTGTTATAGCTACGGATCTTCAACAACAATGATGCGGAGTTGAACACATTTGGAATCATTGGAGTACTTGGAAGTGACGAAGATTTCGAGAAATGTTGAAGAACCAAGGAGATCAAGCATTTGGAAGAGAAGCTACAAAGTTTATTTATTTTGTATTCCATATGTATTGATAGTTTTGTCACTAAAATTGACAAAGGGGGAGATTGTTAGAGCATTGCTTGGTCGAACTCTCAAGCGTTGCTATCTCAAGCTTGTTTGTCAAGTTTAGTTGCCAAAAATATAAGTCTTGATTTCTAGTCTACTTATAGCTAAGTCTCGGACTAGGATAGTAAGTGTAGTTGAGCTCTAGACTCCACGGCGTTCATCGAATGAAGACGAAGAACTACTCAAGGGAACTTGTGGAACTTCATCAACAAAAGGTATGTGGAGACTTGAACTTATCTATCACTCAAAAGTCTATCTATTATATCTCCTATTTTGAGACAAAAGTCGTATTGCTATATAGATTTCAATTATACACATTTGCTATTTCGAGCCGAGTTTATCTCGCTTATCTATTTCTCGAAATATGTGTTGGTAAGCTTTCGCTTTAGCCAAGTTCATCTTTACTCGTGACGAAAGTCATGTTGATTATTTCAATAACTTGAAAATCGCTTTGATGAAAATAATTTGTGGATAACAACTATTATAACATCCTCTAAGAAAGTTTCAATGATTGAAGTGAGAGTTTAGATCAAGTTTCAACTATTATAACATCCTTCTTATTAATCAAAATAATAACCCCTAAAAGGACCAACATTACGTAAATTATCCTAAATTTCGATACATCAACATGTTTGTAACAAAGTCTATAAGACATATCTGCAATTAAAATCTTCTCTTTGTTCTTGGGGGTTGGATTTCGACAATCAAATTCACGCAAATGAGGAGGTTTAAAGTTTTTTTCGTTAATTTATTATTACAAAATTGTTTTGTTTCTTTTGTAGAAAAGACGGGTGGACTAGGATGTTAGGGTTTTAATTTATATTTTATGTAGTTGATAAATATAATAAATTTATAGGATAAAACATTTTTATTTATTTTTTCATTAAGGTGGATAATAGTTTGGTCAAACAGAGTCCTTGATGGTCATTCACCCTTTAAGAAACAAGGTACTGATTTAAGATGATGGAAGAAACCTGACTAGCAAACAATTAAGTGTTTGACGCTCTTCTCATTATCTCTTACTAAAGTTGCCTCTGGGTTTGTTTTTTTTTAAATCCAAAATTTATTAACCCGTTTTTATTGAAATAACCCTAAAAAAAATAATATGTCATATGAATAAAGATGTTTGATGATGTTATTAAATAAAAGATTTTTATGCGAGTACGGTAAATAAAATTATGAAAATCATAAATCCTTTTCACGGTAAAGATAGATTGAGATGGAAACTTACCCAAGATGGTCACTTTTCGGTCAAATTATCCCACGGGGCTATTGTATATCAGATTGGAGGTTCTATAACTAGTAATCTAAACTGGATAGGCTTCTGGAAAGCTAAATTCCTCTTGCCCACTTTCTTTTGAAATATTTACAAAAATTCCTTTAGGGATAGGCTTTCCAGGTTTGTTCCTAGTATAAATAACAACTTTCCTATGTGTCTTGTTGCTATTGAATCTATGCAACACCTGTTCTATGATTCTAGTACAGTAACAAAAGGTATATGGCAAGCTTTAGGTAATGATTTCGTTAATATTGTTAATGGGATGTCTTTTGTTGAATGGATTGTTGAAATTCTTTTAACTGTCGATATCACTTTTGCGATTAATGTTCAACTTAGAGATAAAATGGTATTTGGTTTGATTTGGAAGGCTCGTCGTTCGTCGATCTTTGAGAATCTGCAGGTGAACGCAAATGTGATTGTAAGGAAGAGAGTACCCAATTCTATACAAATTGGAATAACATTGCGCATGAATCTTATGGTTGTTACAAATTTCTGACATAATTTTATCTAAGTGGTCCTTTCCTTTATGACAAGATATGAAAATTAATTTTGGTATGACATTTTTAAGACTACAAAGTTATATGGGATATGTCTAATATGTAGAACAGGTACTTGATATGGACCTCAATGCATCTTCACAAGCGCAATAGACCTGGAACAAGCGGAAGTTATGGCAATGTCTGGGGCAATACGATGGGCAAGATGAAAACACGGGGGTACCAAAATACACCATCAACTTTTTATAGGGCAACATGTATGGACAAAATCCTAATACAATTCTGAGAGTTACAACTTAATGAATCTCGATCAGGAACTATATTACGAGTTTATATCTCTTTCTCTCACATTTAATATGTAAACGGAAACAAGTCTGTGAACCTGATTATACCGTGAGAGTACTTAGACAATTCCAAAGATCAATATCCAAGATAAATCAAGTCGTATCCAGCAATTAAGATGGGCGTATCTACTTTGATTGATTTTACGTACAACCTATGATATTTCAATTATATAAATAAACAATATAATGCGGAAAAGAAATGACATAGACACCAGAAATTTTGTTAACGAGGAAACCGAAAATGCAGAAAAACCCGGGACCTTGTTCAGAGACTCCAGACTTGAACACAAAACTATATTAAGTTGTTACAGACTCTAACCTACTATCAAAACTTCGGACTGGAATGTAGTTTTGAGACCGAATCCACCGTCACAGTAATTCAGTTACAGTTGTGATCCTTACGCCTCTTGAATCTCGTAAGATTATGCACAATTGATTCTGTTAGCTTAGTTCGTTTACAGTGTAAGAGTTGTTTCGGCCTAAGTGAAGACTTTAAACCATCTGCCTCCCACAGAAAAGCCTATATGTGATTTTTGTTCTAATCGTTAGATCAAGGTGAGATAGGAAATCGTTTACAGTAGACTAGGTCTAGCAAACCTCAAAATCCGGTACCCACGACTCCCGAAGAGCATCCTAGATTATCATTCACCTCACAAGTAAAACTTACTCTGATTTCAACAAAGAATCATTATAAAGGAATATACTTGTGGAATCACAAAGTATGAGAAAAAAAACTTAGCGATTTCTATCTATCTTGCCTGATCGGAGTGAGACTCAATAATTAGTAGCAAGATTAGGATACACAAACTATCAAGATAAAGATAGTCGGATCTGGCTTCATGAATTCCTAAGCGAAGTCTTTTTAGTTGCTAAACCTAAAAATGTTTAAAGGAGAGGACGACTTTTTTAGAGCACTGCTCGGTCGAACTCGCAAGCGTTGCTATCTCAAGCTTGTTTGTCAAGTTTAGTTGTCAAAACTATAAGTCTTGATTTCTAGTCTACTTATAGCTATGTCTCGGATTAGGATAAAATGTGTAGTTGATCTTTAGACTTCACGGCGTTCATCGATTGAAGACGAAGATCTACTAAGGGGAGCTTGGAGGAACTTCATCAACAAAAGGTATGTGGAGACTTGAACTCATCTATCACTCAGAAGTCTATTCAATTCTATCTCCTATTGAGACTAAGTCGTATAGCTATATAGACTCTACATTATACACATTTGATATTTCGAGCTGAGTTTAACTCGCTTATATCTTTATCGAAATATGTGTTGGAAAGCTTTTTGCTTTAACTACGTTCATCATTATTCTGGAAGAAATTCAAAAGATGATCATGTGAAAATCGCCTTGTAACATCTTACATGATTTGTGTGAGACAGTCATTTGATGTAGACTCAGAATGTTTCCTATTGATCATTTGATCACTTGAAAATTACTTATAAGCTAATAGTTTGTGTGAGACAACTATTGTCGTCTTCTAAGAATGTTTCAATCATTGAAATGAGAGTTTAGAATAATTAATCATTGTATGGATATAGCACAGTATGCATACCCGTATGCAAACTGTTGTAAGAATGATTCAGGTCTGGGAACCAAGTATGCATACCCGTATGCGAAAGGTTTTAACTGTCAAAGTACAGGAACTAAGTTTGCGTACCCGTTTGCAAACTGTTTCACCTGAATTCGGTCTGGAACGATAGTATGCATACCCGTTTGCAAACTGTCGGAAAAGATCAAGTCCAGAACTTAAGTTTGCGTACCCGTTTGCAAACTTATGTGGTTAATTTCTAAAATCGGTTAAGTAAGATTTCATACTCATGAAAAAATACATTTATATATTAAGGAATGCAATCTTTGCAAACCGTGGCTAAAATGTTCATGAACTGGAATCAATCCGATTTTTCTTCAATTGTATCTTGTATACTTCTATGAGAATATAAACAATTGAACAACTATATGAGTGACACAATTAGATTCATTGATTATCATTTGATCTAGAAGTGTTAAGATGAACATGGTTAATACAAAAGTGTTCATATGGCTAACTTCGGTTAAACTGTTATTGAGCCATCTCAATATACATATTTAGGTACGGTTACCCATATCTAAATGAAGGTATATTTCATTTGTGTGTAACAAGCTAAGACCATCTAACGGTGGAGAGATACTGCTTTGGTTTTAAGCAAACTTAGCTTGAATCTTAAATCAAGGATTTCATCTAACGGTGAATATTGATTGCTTTGTTTCAAAGCTATCAAACTCTGATTTGAAGACTATATAAGGGAGAACTCTAGCAACTGGGAAACCGAATCCCCACACCTCCTTTGTGATACTAGTTGCGACTAGAGTCGATTCTCCTTTAACCTAGGTTTTTCCTAAACCCATTATAGGTTAACAACTTAATGACTTAATTGGGATTCTGAAGCCAGACCCAACTATTTTCTTTGTAGTTGCGTGTTCTGATCTTACTTGTTCTTTCATATTGAGTATTATCTTCTCTAAGATTTGCTCGAGATTTATCTCCGATGGGTAAGATATAAAAAGTAATCACAAAGCTCTTCGTCTCATTCTTTGTGATTCCACAATAACTTGTTCTACTACCATATAGTTAAGTTATTGTGAGGTGATTGATATTTCTAGGTTGTTCTTCGGGAATATAAGACCGGATTATCAATTGGTTCCTGTTCACCTTGATTTATCAAAAGACAGAACAAAAACTTCGTAGGTATTTCTGTGGGAGACAGATTTATCTATCAGAATATATTTTTCTGTGGGAGACAGATTTATTTATCGAGTTTTCGACTTTGGGTCGTAGCAACTCTTAGTTGTGGGTGGGATCAGCTAAGGAAATCAAGTGCGTAGAGTCCTGCTGGGATTCAGAGACGTAATGAACGCGACTTTACCTTAATCAGTGTGAGATTGGTTAGGGCTCAACTACATTCCAGTCTGAAGTTAACTAGTAGTAGGTTAGAGTCTGTGGTGTCTTAATATAGTATGATGTTCAAATCTGGACTAGGTCCTGGGGTTTTTCTGCATTTGCGGTTTCCTCGTTAAAAAAACTTATGGTGTCTGTGTTATTTCTTTTCTGCATTATATTTTCTATATAATTGAAATATCACAGGTTGTGCGTAGTTCAATCAATTGGTAAGTCCAACCTTTGGTTGTTGATTGAAATTGATTGACACTTGAACATTGGTCTTTGGTTCCGTTCAAGTTGTTTCTCATAATAATCAGGCTCACAGATTCTATCTGTTTGATTTGCTGATTACATTGAGAAACAGAGATATGACTCTTGGATATATTTTCCTTGATTGAGTCTGACTGTCTAGTTGATTCTCTTGGAATTATATTGGAGTTAGTTCATACAGATTGCCTAACGAAATATTGGGTGTGGTTGTTAGACCCCCACCTTTTCAGACTCTATTTTACAACTAAGAAATACAAGAAAAGTGTCGGGGATTCAAAAATCTCAGTTGCTTGAGGTTCTCCTATTATAGACTTTCAAGATCGAAAATTTCTCTAGATTTAAGCTAAGGTAGCTTTGGAATCAAGCAAACTTTTTCCACCGTTAGATGAAAGTTCGACTTAAGATAAACACAACAAAATATACACTTTGGTTAGGATGAATCACAACCGAACTGTGTATAATGACTTGTTCATGAAAGGTTAGCCGGAACTATCCAGACGAACTATAAGCTTTACCATTTTCATATAACACATATATACTTTAATCTTGAGTCACAACCATAGGTTATAATGTGATCAAACATGTCTAGAGGTGTTTTAGAGAGTTATTCAAATGTTGATTATCTCATACAAATAATTCTAATGCATCTGAAATATTCGACTGGGTAAGTACGTGTACTTACTTCCAGTTCATGAGTTATTTCTTTCATGGTACGTGTACCGGGTTTGTATACCCTTAAGACAAAAATAGTTCAAGAACTTTTGGTATCCATATCGGGTATGTGTACCTTCCTGAGTTCACGAGTCAGCAGATCTTTTTGGTATCCATACCGGGTATTTATACCTAAGATCGTTTACCGAACTATAGATACGCCCGTACGTGTACTGCGGCTCCAGACCTATAATAGTTACGCCAGTTTGTGAACTAGTATGTGTACTGCCCCGTATCCAGATTTACAGTAGTTCTATATCTCTCTAATAATCAATTTGAAACATTCCCGAATAAAATCAATGACACATATAACTGTTCCAGGTTATTTTCAAATGATGAACTTGAATAACGATTTAGATCATTAACAATAAATTGTTCTTGACCAAATTCATCAAGTTTTGAATAAAATGTTCTTAAGCTTAGTCATTCATATTTCGAGAATAATTAACAAGATAAACTTGCTCGAAATTTCCATTGTGCAATTTAAAGTCCACTTAGTCATGAGGCTTAGTCTCATAGATAGAAAGGTGAAAACTTGAGTAATAGTTTGGTTCAGTCTTCACATACCTTTTGTCGATGAAGATCTCCAAATCTCTTCAGTTGATCTTCGCCTTCAAACGGTAGAACGCAATGATGTCTGATACTCAACTACACATTTCTAATCCTTATCCAAAACTTGACTAAATGTAGACTATAAATCAAGATATAGTTTTGATCAACTAAATTTGACAACAAGCTTGGTATAGCAACACTTGTGAGTTCGCTTGAGCAATGCTCTAATACAAGAAAATTGGGGTTACAAAGGTTTCACTTTGAGGAAGATTGCAAAAATATTTTGCTAGCGTTAAATGGAAATAGAGGAGTGGTGAAGTAGATTCACAACAACATTATAGAAGGTAGTATTTATATGTTTTGATCCTTAAAAATGTTCTTTTTCACCTAGAAAGGCTAATAATACGGCTCATGTAATATCCAAACATGCAGTTGACGATTCTTATAGTATAAACTGGAATACTGCGATGCTACAGTGGCTTAACGATTGTATACAGTCAGATATATCTATTTCTTAATTCAATGAGAAAAAAATAATGACATAAATACCCTTATGTATAAAATTATAATAAAAATGGAAATAAGCTTTATTTTAAGAGGTATAGTTGTCACATATCTCACAAATCATACGTAGGAATTTGACAAAATTTATAATTTGGGTAACTTTATCAAAGTTTTGTTTCTATAAAAAATCATTCTCTAAGTGATTTTCTATTTTTTCTTTATATTTTTTTGGAGTGCAGTATTATCAACATTTTTTAGAGTGCAGTTATTATCCACATTTCATTTTAGTATGCAGATATTATCCATAATATATTTTTTAGTGTGCAACTAATATCCACAATATTTAATTAACCTTCCATAATTGTTTATAATATATACATCATTGTAAGAGCTAGAAAACCCTATTTTGTTTTTTTATAATCTCTTTTGATTGCATAACGTGTACATCATATATATACAATAAATAAATAACTGAAAAACAAAATTGTATGCTTTTGACTTGTACCTCCAATGTCTGCAGGAATTACTTCCTGCTGCTGCTGGTGCTGTTGATAATTTTTGCCAGCCACTGGCTCATTCTCATATATTCCAATTAATGGCATCGGAAGCAATGCTGCTATTTATGCGTCTCAAAATACAAGTTGTTTATATAATAACAATACAAAAACTATTGTAAATTAATTCTCTGGTAGATTTCCACCACTCTTACACCCCTCTTACACCATCACCTTATCATTTCCCCTTCCACCTCTTCACATCCTTCACTTCTTGGTAACCCCCACATTTAGTGTAATAACTTAGGTTTAATACCTTAGTTATGAGAATGCATTCCATTTACTTCTTAATGTTAATGCTATCTTTTTTATCCTCTCTTGTATTAGCCTATAAATTGAGGCTCATTCCTTTGTAATGGATACGAATATCTAGTAAGGAGAAATTCTCTCTTCTTCTCTTTATATTTCTTTTGTGCAATAGTTCATCTTTTGATTTAGTTTATAACACGTTATCAGCATGTAGATTCTTCTATAGTGAGCTATGAAGATTAGAAGTTAGATGTGATTTTTGGTTTATTATTTTTATAAACTAGATGCATCTCCTAATATGATCAATTAGAAAGAAAATGGCAATATTCATGATGATCGATTTTTTTGCTAGTAAGTATTATTACTGCCTAGTTTCTGTGAAGTTAATCAATTTTATTTTATTAACTTTTTTATGGATTTTTTTTTTATTTGATCACAAAATTCGTTTTGTTTTTATTTGAACAAAATATTTGAAATTTAAACCATTTGGTAATGGTATAACACTCACATAAATTGTGATTTATATGTATTTTGTGATGTCAATTATGTTTATATTGACTTTTAACGGTCACAGACAATAAAGTTGTTTGATCGAAAATAAAGGGTATAAGTTATCAGTAACAAATTCTTGTTACCCCTGTATAAAGGTCTGTTTTCCGATAATTTGGATTTCCCAAAAAAATTCATGACCAACTTTATGAAGTTCTGGAAAAGAAAATGCATATTGGTGAAGCGTCCATTTATTTTTGGATCAATGAAATTCATATAAATTGGGAGTATGTGCTTTAAATTAATTTGGTCATATAATCTTATTAATTAATGACCAAAATTCTATTACAAATGCAATGTTGAGGATGGATTTCTTTTGAATTACTAAATCTCCTCCAATATTCGATCTTCACCATTCCTTATGAGGTGTAGAATCATTTTTGTCGGTCGATCCTTGAAGTGACCTGTAAAAAGCGCTAACCGGTCCATTTCAAAGGTTCCTGAAGTAACCTGGTACTGATATTGAGGAAACTCTTATCATTAACTGTGTCCACGAGCACACATGTATATTAATATTTCGTCAACCCTGAAGATGACAAAATTTATTATTATTATTAAATGTGTATGTATGTTTCTTTTATTTATTTTGATTTTTTTTAATTACTACTCTTGTAATTAATGGATTACAAAAGCAATCCATGAGATGTTATTGACTCCAGAAGTAGTCTAACATGCAAATTATATATATATTTTTGGAGCGATCCAAATTATTATGGGTTCTATCAGTAATCCATAAATATAGACTCCAGAATTGGTCTATGGAAATTTTTGGATTCCAGGAATATCCATAAATTATGGGTTCTCAAAGTATCCCGTAGTTATTAAATGCTTTTGTTGATGGTTTTATTATTTTTGTCTCGTCGATCTATACTAAAGGATATGGTTTCAGAAGTAATCTATCCAGTATTGATACAGATAATAGAGATATCCGTCTCAAAAAACAACAGAAAAACAAACACAAATTTTTTCGAATCATTTTATAACCTTGTAGGGGTTTTGGAAAATGTTAAAATATCATTTCGGGTTCGAATAATATGATAGACAACTCTGGAAGAGCGTGTATCTTTCTGGTGGTGTAAATGTTACTACTATTGAAGCCTTATATTATTCTGGATTCCTGAGGAATCTGTGGAATTTTGTAAATATTCGGTGTAACTACCACTGAGCATTTTATGGAGTATTTATTACTACATTTATTTTGTGCCAGAAGCACGTTGTAAAGAAGCTTAAGGCTCTCTTTTATGTGGTGTGCCATAGAGAATTCGAACGATCGATTCTCATGTTGGGATTAACCAGAAGTTTAATGGCCTTGGACTATTCATGCTTAGGCATGGTCGGCTTGGACACCAAAGTTTTACTAAGATGAGTAGATGTTACAAAGTGCTCATGGATGTCATATACAAAACCTGAAGTTTTTGTCGTAAAATGATATAAATTTTTGTTGTTTGTGTTAGAGTATTGCTCGGTTGAACCCACTAGTGTTGGTATGTCAAGCTAGTTTTCAAATTTAGTTGCCAAAACGCATTCTTGATTTAGTATACTAAAGTTACTTTCGGACTAGATTAGGTCTAAGAAGTATAATCGAAGCTATCCTTGAAGGATGAAGATTGAAGACTACAAGAAGACATCAACAAGGACTTCATCAACAAAGGTATGTGGTGATTGATTTTATTTGGATTCTTGTTCAATTCTACCTTTCTAATCTATCGAAACAAATGCTCACTCTATGGAATAATTTCTATGACGGTAAATGTACATTTATGTATATATACTCGAGGTTATTTGATTCACAACTTTTGTGACAATAACCTTTATCCCTATAAAGGTTCTCATGTTATGGTGAATCATCTTACGAATTCAATGAGCCAAGAATCACTCAATTCCGAATTATAACGATGAAGTTATGAGTGATTTATTCAAGCAATAGTTATAAGTGTTGTTGTTACTGTTGCAGTTCGTTAGTAGGAAACAATCCACGAACTGTTTGTAACGGTTCACGGACTTGAGCGCAAATACGTGACTATAGGCCTTTTTTAGTCAAGTTTTTGATGTTTCCTTATCTAGGCAAGATGACTATTACTCCAAACATATTTGATTACCATATTAAAGTGTTTGTGATATTTTAGATTTCCTTCCTAAGTTAAATTGCGATTTATTCACATAAATACAATATATGCTAAAGTAATTATTTATTTAATTATTTAGGCAAGAATTGAAACTTAGGAAAGACTCCCAAAATTAGGAGAGTCTTGAAAAAGTAAAATAGCTTAAACTTGCTTAGGATTCAAGCTACCTTGTTCACTATAAATAAAGGGTTAGTGAATGCTACAATTTTTCATCCCTTGGAAAATTGGTGTAAGCTTCATAAAGTTGTTTTCCATGTCTTCTGTTCTTCGTGAACAAGAGTGAGATAATTAAGTCTTTGCTTTGGGGATCGCAAAGCCGAGTTAGTAATAATCTTCGTGATAGCTACGCAACTTGTGATCTAAGTTTTTCACCTCTTGTCTATTCAAAGGTATTCTCTTCTGATATAAGACCATTCAAGAGTTGTTGATCATAAACCCTAGGTTTTGATAGATTTCAGTTTTCAATCGCATACCAACACTAGTCACCACACGAAATCATGGAATTTGTAACGTGGAAAAAACGTTAGTGTCTATTTATTGTGACGTCAAAAAAACATTGGAAGTGTGTCGTTATTATTAGTGTTACAATATTTTTTCAACAGTTAATTTCGTTACAATAAAAATTTATTAAATAACGGTTTCATTTGTTAGAATAAATACACCAATGGTTATCTAGTCAGCACAAGATTAATCTGATGTCATTTTGTTGAAACGGATAGCCGTTATTGCGCATATCATAACGGTTAGCCTGTAACAGTTCGGTGTAACATTTACTATAACGGCGACTTTGTGTGTAACTGTTGACTTATTGCCACCTGTCCTTCCTTGTAACAGCTACAACAACGATTCAAATCGTTGTTTAGTTGATTGTAACATATTGGATTTTAACAGTTATTCTAACGATTGATAACCGTGACAGCTCAGTGTAACGGCTGCCTTACGACACGTGTAAATCGGCTATAACATGTAAAATAACGGCTTCAAACGTTGATGATTGATTGTAACATTTCGGATATAACATCTTGCTGTAACGATTCGATTCGTAACAGCTAACTGTAACGTTTGATGTTTGCCACGTGTCTATCGTTTGTAACATGTAGACTAACGGCTTTAGACGTTGACGATCGATTGTAACAGTAATGAATTTGCCAGGTGTGCTAATTACTAACATATTTTATAACGTCGATTCGACGTTGATAAAATAATATAGTTTTCAAAAAAAAAAACGTTTTTTACTGTTATAAATAAGCTCCCATTCTTGGACCCTGCAATGAAATCCATTTCTGAAGCTGCAATACAATTATTTTCTGAAGCTGCATTGCAATTCATTTTGGAACCTGCAATACTGAATCTGAAACCCATAATTCAATCTCATTCCACAATACATACATTCTCATTCTAGCAGCACAAGGAATTCATTCATTCAATTATTCTGGAATCCATAAAACAACCAATTGAACCAAGGTTTGTCTCCTCATTCATTCACATACGCAAGTATATACGAGCATCATTCTTACATTGAAAGAACTGCTTAAGCCTAAAAAAATACATGGTTCCCTATATGGTTATAATCAAATGACAAGGGTTGTGTTTTTCAGCAGTTTCTAAATATAAGCAAGTGTTGTTCTACATTATACCTTGGCTGGACAAAAAAGTTGTTCATTAGCCAAACAAGTCGTCCTTTTACATCATAGTAGCCTTAACCATCTCATGGCATCAGCTATTGCCATCGATTCCAGTATCCTAACAAAACAACAAAAATGAAACAAAAACTCAAATCAGAAACAACTCTCATAGAAGAGAAAGATTTATTCAGTAATTTCGGCAATTCATTTACATTCTCATTATAGAAAAAAAAAGTAAATCATTCATTCATCCATTGTGGAATCCATAGACCAACCAATTGAACCAAGATTTGTCTAAAGTCATCATTCATTCATATACCTAAGTATATGTGAGTGTGAAACAACTGCTTGAGGAAAAAAAAACATACATGGTTCCCTATGTTATAAGAAAATGACAAGGTTGTGTGTTTCAGCAGTTTCTAATATAAGCAAGTTTTTAATGCATACATTCTCACTGTTTTTATTTGAACATGGCAACCTAAGCATCAAAAGTTTATATTTGACAGAATTGTCACTGGGAATTTATATACATGGTTTCATTTGTAATGAAAACAAACAATGCACTGATATAGTAAGACTTTACCCACCAATTAATAGAAGTAGAGAAAAGAATGTCTCGCTTGGTACAAGTTCATTCCCTCACTTGGTACAGCTTTGCAAGGCCAACATTGTCTCGCTTGTTTATCCATCTTCATGATTGACCCCCATACAGTAGGACTGATCCGCTTCAGGTGTTTGCATCAATGAATTCTAGAAAAACAAAGATAATGGTACTATCAGTCAACCAAATTTTCAGTAAGTAATGCAAGAAACTCTAATGTATCAAGTGTTTAACCACAAACTGGAATTACGGTGGTAAGTTGTACCTTTTGTTAGGAATCATGTGAAACACATACTTGAAGGGATCACAATAGGTAACGCATACAAACCTGAGATTACAATGAATTATCAACTTTTTCTGCAGTAGGTATTCTCCAGCTTCAGGTGTTAGCATCAGTGAAACCTCACAAAACAAAAAGAGAAGTGTAGCATGTAAGTGTATCATCCGGAGGTAGCGAATAATAACAAAGAAACTAATAATTATAATAGTTCAGTCACCAGTAAAATTAGAGAGGAGAATTGAAAAGACGAGGGTACCCAAATATACCACTATCTTTAATTTATCCACCTATAAGTCCTCTTACCGAAAGTGATTATCTATGGACAAAGTCGAGACAATATGACAAATCGATATTCACACTTTGTGTGATTGTTTATGGATACGAGATCGAGACAATACAACAATCAAAGTGTGATTACTTGATAATAGGTTCAGACTTAACCAAACTCTAAAGGATCACTATCCAGTAAAGCGGAGTTAACGTTTGTGTAATTTACTTTAAATTATAATAACAACAATGATAATTGCGTAAAAAGAAAAGTAAAAGTCACATCAAGATTTTGTTAACGAGGAAACTGCAAATGCATAAAAACCCCGGGACCTAGTCCAGAATTGAATACTCTCAGAATTAAGCCGCTATACAAAATCTAAACCAACTTCGTATAGCTGAGACCAAGCAACTAACCCTAGTTCACTTAGTTTCTTCAGTATCCCTTCGCTTCCGACATAATAAGTGCACGCACAGGAACAATTCCTTTGGATCGTATTCCAAACAGTAAAGGAACAATCAATCTGTTTGGTAACAACTCTATTGATTCTTTAAGATAAAGATATCTCAAGTCATATGCAAAAGCTCTTCCGTTTAAACTTGTTAGAGCACTACTCGGTCGAACTTCCAAGCGTTGCTATCTTAAGCTTGTTGTCAAGTTTAGTTGCCAGAACTATAAGTCTTGATTTCTAGTCTACTTATAGCTAAGTCTCGGACTAGGATAGAAAGTCTAGTTGAGCTCTAGACTCCACGACGTTCATCATACAAAGACGAAGAACTACTCAAGAAACTAGTGGAACTTCATCGACTAAAAGGTGTGGAGACTTGAACTTATCTATCACTCAAAAAGTCTATCTACTCTATCTCCTATCTTGAGACAAAAGTCGTATTGCTATATAGACTTCGATTATACACATTTGCTATTTCGAGCCGAGTTTATCTCGCTTATATTTTTCTCGAAATATGTGTTGGTAAGCTTTCGCTTTGGCCAAGTTCATCTTTACAAGTGACGAAAGTCATGATGATTATTTCAATATCTTGAAAATTGCTTTGATGAAAAATAGTGTGTGAATAACCTCTATTTAACATCCTCTTAAGAATGTTTCAATGATTGAAATAAAGAGTTTAGAATATGTAACCATCTTTGGATATAAGCATATAATGTGTTCACGCATTACTGTATAAGTCCAAAACCGGGAACCAAATGTATGCATACTTGTGTGTGTACTAAATGGTTGATGGAGACTGGGTAAGTATGCGTACCCGTACACATATTGGCGGAAGTTCACGTCCGTGAATTTCTGCTGAGTTTGGAAATCAAAACCATCTCAATCCGGTTACCAAAGTATGCGTACCCGTACGCATACTGGCGGAAAGTTCACGTCCCGTGAATTTCTGTTGAGTTTGGAAACCAAAACAAACTCAAATCCGGTTACTTAAGTACGCATACCCATACGCATACTTAAGTGTGTTACTTTCTAAAATTGATTTATTCGTGAACTTAAATTTATATAAACTAAGGAATGCATATTTGCAAACCATGGCTATAAAGTTCATGAATCGATTCGAGTGAATCAAAACCAATTTTGCTTCGATTGTGTCTTATATACTTCTATGAGATCTAAGCAATTGAACAACTCTTGAACTAGTTCATTTGAGTCATTTGAACTAGTTATGGTGAAGATGAATAAGGTTGATATGAAAGTGCTCATATGGCTAACCATTTGGTTAACTACTGTTGAACCAACGACTTGTACACGTTTAGGTATGGTTACACAAACCTAAATGGCGTATATTTCATTTGTGGATAACAAGCTAAGTTCGATCTAACGGTTGAAAGATATTAGCTTGAATCTAATCAGGTTTTCATCTAACGGTGAATATTGAATGCTTTGTTACCAAGTTAACTTATATTGCAAACCCTGATTTTGAGACTATATAAAGGAGAACTCTAGCAACTGGGAAAGTTAATCCCCACACCTCCTGTGTGATACTAGTTGTATAAGCTAGAGTCGATTTTCCTTTAACCTTAGGTTGCTACCGAGACCCTGTAGGTTAACGACTTGAAGACTTCATTGGGATTGTGAAGCCAGACCCAACTATTTTCTCTGTAGTTGTGTGATCTGATCTTGCTGTTTCTATTGTATTGAGTACAATTGTAAAATTGGCTCGAGATTAATTTCTCCGATAGGCAAGATAGAAAAGTAATCACAAACATCTTCGTCTCATCGTTTGTGATTCCACAATATCTTTTTTTGCTAGTCGATTAAGATTATTGTGAGGTGATTGATAATTCTAGGCTGTTCTTCGGGAATATAAGTCCGGGTTATCGATTGGTTCCTATTCACCTTGATTTATCAAAAGACGGAACAAAAACTTGTAGGTATTTCTGTGGGATACAAATTTATCTATTCTTGTAGACTTTTCTCTATGAGACGGATTTGTTTATTAAAGTCTTCGAATTTGTGTCGTAGCAACTTTTAGTTGTGGGTGAGATCAGCTAAGGGAATCATGTAACCATCATTGGATATAAGCATATAATGTATTCGCGCATTAGTGTATAAGTCAAAAACCGGGAACCAAATGTATGCATACTTGTGTGTGTACTGAATGGTTGATGGAGACTGGGTAAGTATGCGTACCCATACGCATACTGGCGGAATTTCACGTCCATGAATTTCTGCTGAGTTTGGAAATCAAAACCAACTCAATCCGGTTACCTAAGTATGCGTACCCGTACGCATACTGGCGGAAAGTTCACGTCTGTGAATTTCTGCTGAGTTTGGAAACCAAAACAAACTCAAATCCGGTTACTTAAGTACGCATACTTAAGTGTGTTACTTTCTAAAATTGGTTTATTCGTGAACTTAAACTTATATAAACTAAGGAATGCATATTTGCAAACCGTGGCTATAAAGTTCATGAATCGATTCGAGTGAATCAAAACCGATTTTGCTTCAATTGTGCCTTGTATACTTCTATAAGATCTAAGCAATTGAACAACTCTTGAACTAGTTCATTTGAATCATTTGGACTAGTTATGGTGAAGATGAATAAGGTTGATATGAAAGTGCTCATATGGCTAACCATTTGGTTAATTACTGTTGAACCAACGACTTGTACACGTTTAGGTACGGTTACACAAACCTAAATGACATATATTTCATTTGTGTATAACAAGCTAAGTTCGATCTAATGGTTGAAAGATATTAGCTTGAATCTAATCAGGTTTTCATCTAACGGTGAATAATTGAATGCTTTGTTACCAAGGTAACTTAGATTGCAAACCCTGATTTGGAGACTATATAAAGGAGAACTCTAGCAACTGGGAAAGTTAATCCCCACACCTCCTGTGTGATACTAGTTGTATAAGCTAGAGTCGATTTTCCTTTAACCTTAGGTTGCTACCGAGACCCTGTAGGTTAACGACTTGAAGACTTCATTGGGATTGTGAAGCAAGACCCAACTATTTTCTCTGTAGTTGCGTGATCTGATCTTGCTGTTTCTATCGTATTGAGTACAATTGTAAAATTGGTTCGAGATTAATTTCTCCGATAGGCAAGATAGAAAAGTAATCACAAACATCTTCGTCTCATCTTTTGTGATTCCACAATATCTTTTTTCGCTAGTCGATTAAGATTATTGTGAGGTGATTGATAATTCTAGGCTGTTCTTCGGGAATATAAGTCTGGGTTATCGATTGGTTCCTGTTCACCTTGATTTATCAAAAGACGGAAAAAAAAATTATAGGTATTTTTGTGGGAGACAAATTTATCTATTCTTATAGACTTTTCTGTGTGATACAGATTTGTTTATTAAAGTCTTCGACTTTGGGTCGTAGCAACTCTTAGTTGTGGGTGAGATCAGCTAAGGGAATCAAGTGTGTAGTATCCTGCTGGTTTCAGAGATGTAAGGAGCACAAATGTACCTTGGATCAGTATGAGATTGATTGGGGTTCAACTACAGTCCAGACCGAAGTTAGTTTTTAGTAGGCTAGTGTCTGTACCGGCTTAATACAGTGTGTGTTCAATCTGGACTAGGTCCCGGGGGTTTTCTGCATTTGCGGTTTCCTCGTTAACAAAACTTCTGGTGTCTGTGTTATTTCTTTTCCGCATTATATTTTTTTTATATAATTGAAATATCACAGGTTGTACGTTGAATCAATCAATTGGGAAATCCGACCTTGGTTGTTGATTGAAATTGATTGATACTTGAACATTGGTCTTTGGTACCATTCAAGTTAATTTCTCTTGTATTCAATTAGACACGCAGATTTCTATTTGCTTGAGTAAGGATTGAATCGACAAATTGAGATATAACTCTTTGATATACTTTTTATTAAGATTGAGTCTGACTGTCTAGTTGATTCTCTTAAAAGTATATTGGAATTAGTCCATACAGATTGCTAAGAGAATTATTGGGTGAGGTTGTTGTACCCTCACTTTTTCAATTGGTATCAGAGAAGGCAAACACGGTTAAAGACCTCACAAGTCTGTGTTTGTAGCAATATGTCTCTGTGGACGGAAGATTATCTCTTGCTGTTGCGCACACCAAAGTGTCCTCCAAAGCTTTTCAATTATTCCAAATGTCTTGAAACTTTGTCAAAGGATAACTCCTTAGCTGATTCTTACGAATCCCGAGGTAGAAAGGATGCCTTATCAAATATTGATAACTTTTCCTTAAATGAGACATTTGACACTCTGTCAAAAGCTGAAATGGATATCACCATAATCTCAAAAAAATCGTCTGTGGCTATTGATTTTCATAATCATGCTCATCTTATAGATGAATTTGAGAAGTCTCTTGGTCGAGAACGGGAACTCTATAGTATAATTGAATCCTTCTCCAACAATATTGAAAAACTTATTCAAGAAACTACTCTTCAGCGTGAAAAAATTAGTGTTCTTGAGAATATTGTTAAAGAATACTCAATTAGAGAAAAACGTTTGATCGAGACACATTCATCTGATCTAAACAGACTTCGTGTTGAAAAAGAAAAACTATGTGCTTCCCTTATTCTAGCCCAAGAACAGTGCAAATCCTTGAAAAAGGAAAACTCTGTTTTAATGAGAAACTCTTCTGTATCGACCAATTCTCGGACAGAATTACAGTACATGAAGAGATGTTCTCCAAAGGAAGTTTTGGCTAAGAAGTGTTTACATAACTTGCAATCTTCTAATAGGGCTATGAATTCAAAACAGGCTCATATAAACGTTTCTCCTCCACGAACCTGTTCCTTCTGTGGGAAAAAGAATCACTATGTTCAACATTGTTTTGCTAGAAAGAAACATATTTCTGATCTTCAAAATCTACTTCTTTTTACTATCAACTGAGTAAATCGTCTGACGGCATCTACAATGGATTTCATTCTTGCAGAAAACCAGAATTCTCATAAAAGGATTTTCAATGGTCACTCATCTCAAAATCCCCACAGGAATTGTGTGTCTCCATATGGTGCTAGTTCCCACACCACGAAAACACATATTCCCAGTGCTTATGAGAATATGTCTGGTAAATTAAAGTCTAGATGGTGGAGACATGTCTCTTCTAATTCTCTGGAACCAATTTCCAGAGGTCCTAGACTTAATCCTCAAAAAAATATTTCTGATGGATCACCTGACAAGGTTATGTTAAATTCTTATGGAATAAAAAATAACCGAAGGAAGGTAAGGAATACCAGGTTCAAACCTTCAGATGGAATTTACAACTCATCTCTCAACACTCATAATGGGATTACATCTCACTTGACTGCCTAATCGTAGGCATCTTTATTCTTGTATCTAACTTGAGAGATGCAAGAATGATTTTTGGGAGATACTCAAGTCTAATGAAGTTTTTTTTCATCTGTGTTGCGTTTGACTATGCTATTTTTTCTTGATGTAATAGTAGAGTCTCTTTACTCCTTGTTGTCTTGAATCTCACTCTTATGCTCTGATTAAATTTTAATTATTGAGTCATGATGATGTGGGATATATGAAAACAGAGGTATTTCTTTTAATCTCTTCAGTTCTGGTATTTTCAACCGGTCCACGAACGTCAGGGTCTCTCTTGGGAGTTTAGGGTTTTCACAACAAGGGTGTTAATTGCTTGCCTGAAAACATATATATATATATATTGTATTGTTTTGCCTTCCCTAATAAAAAAAAAACGTATGAAAAACTCCTCAAGACCTCAAGAAGTTGTGAATCTTGAGATGGAAGAAGACTCTAAAGGATGCAATTCTGTCCAAGATCTTGTCCTGAAAAGGATGATTGAAAGGAAAGAGTATAACTCCTGGGTTGGAGAATCTATCAAGGATTTAATTCTTTTTCAGAATGACTCTATGGCCGAGTTTGCAAACATTAAACTGCAATTAAATCAGTTGCTTGATGGTCATGCTAAAATCCTTGATAATCAAAACATCTTGATCAGGAATCAGAATAAACTTATTTTGGACTGTGTCAAAGCTAGGCATCTGCCCGAATTGTTGACCGGAAAACTAATGTTCTAACTCATAAACATGGAGTCTCTACGGTCAAGAAAATCAAGGGTATCAGTGATACCTTTTATGATGGACCCTTTCAAAGGTACTAAGTTGTCAAAGAAATTTGATTTTCTTATTTTGTCTAGGAAAGCTTCTTATGAGAATTTTATTCTTGTTGTTTTAAGAAGAATAACTAGAGTTTGGAATAGCCATTATTGTGATTACACATAGCTATGTCCAATGTTTTCATCTTCAATATTTTTAGATTTATTTGTTTAAATTCTAAAGTTTGTTTGGAAGATGATTTTGCAGTATTAATCTTCATGGTTTTAAATATTGCAATTTGTTATGGGATATGTGTGTTTGCGTCTGTGAACTATGATTGTCCCATACGTTGTCAAAAGTTAAGTCTTTCGTACGTCGATATACAAGTATTGATAAAAGAATGAATGAACTTTTGACAAAAACAAAAGATAAGCCTTTTATGTCATTGTGCAAATATTGATTGAAGAAAGGATGAGCTTTTGTTTACAAAGATTAAGTCTATTATATGTCATTGTGCAAATAGTGATGAAAGATAGAATGAATCTTTGTTTATTCCGCAGTATTGATCTTCCCTGATCCATATTTTTTATGTATATACTGTGCGGCTCCGTAAGTTTTCTTATGTTGAGCATTTTCCAATTAGATTAATCATGGGTTCTCTTGTGGTTAGTTTAGTTGAGTATTCCGGTTGAATTAGTCATGGGTTCACTTGTGGTTAATTCAATTGAGTTTTTTGGATACAAATTCATATTCTTATATGATTTGTTGTTGTCCAAAGAAATCCTTCTTTTCTTGTGAAAGTCAGGTCGCTCTTGTTGTTCTTTCGGGAATGACATTATATGGGGGAGAGTTCTTATTTGAACTTGTGCTTTATTGCCAAATCTTTGTGGGGAGTGCGGCTGTGGAATATTATAGGGGTTATCTTGTATCTTTATAAACTCCTTGATGAATGCATTTAGTTTCGACTATATGATTGCATCTAAAAAGTTGATATGTGCTTTCTTTTGGTCATGAAATGTCTCTGTGGAAATTTCATTAGGATCCCACTAGTTTTCGTACCTTTGCAAATTTTATTGACAATAAGGGGGAGAATTAATGTGCAGTTCACACTACAAATACATATGGTTTTCGGATCATTATGTAAGGGGGAGTGATTTCCATGTGAGACGGAGTATTGACTAAGGGGGAGTGATACATATCACCATAGTATTGTTGTCAAAGTTGTGATACAATTGAACTTTGATGTTGTGTAATAATACTACGACACTGTGTAACAATGATTGAGAGCTTTTGTTTTATCATTGTTATGGCTACGGATTTTCAACAAGGATGATGCTGAACTTACAACCTTTGGAATCATTGGAGTACTTGGAAGTGATGAAGATTTCGAGTAATGTTGAAGAACCAAGGAGATCATGCATGTGGAAGAGAAGATGCAAAGTTTATTTTTTGTAATCCATATGTATTGATAGTTTTGTCACTAAAATTGACAAAGGGGGAGATTGTTAGAGCACTGCTCGGTCGAACTCGCAAGCGTTGCGATCTCAAGCTTGTTTTCAAGTTTAGTTGCCAAAACTATAAGTCTTGATTTCTAGTCTACATATAGCTAAGTCTCGGACCAGGATAGAAAGTCTAGTTGAGCTATAGACTCCACGGCGTTCATCATACAAAGACGAAGAACTACTCAAGGAGCTGGTGGAACTTCATCGACAAAATGGTATGTGGAGACTTGAACTTATCTATCACTCAAAAAGTCTATCTACTCTATCTCCTATCTTGAGACAAAAGTCGTATTGCTACATAGAATTCGATTATACACATTTGTTATTTCGAGCCGAGTTTATCTCGCTTATCTTTTTCTCGAAATATGTGTTGGTAAGCTTTCGCTTTGGCCAAGTTCATCTTTATAAGTGACGAAAGCCATGATGATTATTTTAATATCTTGAAAATTGCTTTGATGAAAAATTGTGTGTGAATAACCTCTATTTAACATCCTCTAAGAATGTTTCAATGATTGAAATAAAGAGTTTAGAACATGTAACAACCATTGGATATAAGCATATAATGTGTTCGCGCATTAGTGTATAAGTCCAAAACCGGGAACCAAATGTATGCATACTTGTGTGTGTACTAAATGGTTGATGGAGATTGGGTAAGTATGCGTACCCGTACGCATACTGGCGAAAGCTCACGTCCGTGAATTTCTGTTGAGTTTGGATAAGTATGCGTACCCGTACGCATACTGGTGGAAAGTTCACGTCCGTGAATTTCTGCTTAGTTTGGAAACCAAAACATACTCAAATCCGGTTACTTAAGTACGCATACTTAAGTGTGTTACTTTCTAAAATTGGTTTATTCGTGAACTTAAACTTATATAAACTAAGGAATGCATATTTGCAAACCGTAACTGTAAAGTTCATGAATCGATTCGAGTGAATCAAAACCGATTTTGCTTCGATTATATCTTGTATACTTCTATAAGATCTAAGTAATTGAACAACTCTTGAACTAGTTCATTTGAGTCATTTGGACTAGTTATGGTGAAGATGAATAAGGTTGATATGAAAGTGCTTATATATCTAACCATTTGGTTAACTACTGTTGAACCAACGACTTGTACACGTTTAGGTACGGTTACACAAACCTAAATGACGTATATTTCATTTGTGTATAAAAAGTTAAGTTCGATCTAACGGTTGAAAGATATTAGCTTGAATCTAATCAGATTTTCATCTAACGGTGAATAATTGAATGCTTTGTTACCAAGGTAACTTAGATTGCAAACCCTGATTTGGAGACTATATAAAGGAGAACTCTAGCAACTGGGAAACCTACTCCCCACACCTCCTGTGTGATACTAGTTGTATAAGATAGAGTAAATTTTCCTTTAACCTTAGGTTTCTTTCGAGACCCTGTAGGTTAACGACTTAAAGACTTTATTGGGATTGTGAAGGCAGACCCAACTATTTTCTCTGTAGTTGTGTGATCTTATCTTGCTATTTCTATCGTGATTGAGTGCAATCGTAAGATTGGCTTGAGATTTATATCTGCGATAGGCAAGATAGAAAAGTAGTCACAAACACCTTCGTCTCATTGTTTGTGATTCCACAATATCTTGTTTCACTAGTCGATTAAGATTATTGTGAGGTGATTGATATTTCTAGGCTGTTCTTCGGGAATATTAGTCCGGTATATCAATTGGTTCCTGTTTACCTTGATTTATCAAAAGACGGAACAAAACTCGTAGATATTTTTGTGGAAGACAGATTTATCTATTCCTGTAGACTTTTCTGTGTGAGACAGATTTGTTTATTCAAGTCTTCGACTTTGGGTCGTAGCAACTCTTTGTTGTGGGTGAGATCAGCTAAGGGAATCAAGTGCGTAGTATCCTGCTGGGATCAGAGACGTAATGAGCACAACTGTACCTTGGATCAATGTGAGATTGATTGGGGTTCAACTACAGTCCAGACCGAAGTTAGTTTGTAGTAGGCTACTGTCTGTAGCGGCTTAATACAGTGTGTGTTCAATCTGGACTAGGTCCCGGGGGTTTTCTGCATTTGCGGTTTCCCCGTTAACAAAACTTCTGGTGTCTGTGTTATTTTTTTTCCGCATTATATTTTGTTATATAATTGAAATATCACAGGTTGTGCGTTGAATCAATCAATTGGGAAATCTGACCTTTGGTTGTTGATTGAAATTGATTGATACTTGAACATTGGTCTTTGGTACCGTTCAAGTTAATTTCTCTTGTATTCAATTAGACTCGCAGATTTCTATTTGCTTGAGTAAGGATTGAATCGATAAATTAAGATATAACTCTTTGATGTTCTTTTTATTAAGATTGAGTCTGACTGTCTAGTTGATTCTCTTAAAAGTATATTGGAGTTGGTCCATACAGATTGCTAAGCGAATTATTGGGTGAGGTTGTTGTACCCCCACTTTTTCAAAAATAATAAACTCCTTTGCCTGGTTAAATCAATCCAATCTCTATTACCTAAGTAATAAGATTCGGATTTGTAATAAAAAAATTAGATCTCAAGAGAACTATTAGGTGTTACCGATCTTACGCAACTAATCAATCGAATAAATCTGATTCTAGTTGGATCCCAGCCGATCAAGGTTTGTGCTTCACAAAGATATAAGAAACCAATAAGAAATCTTCTTCGTCTTCAAATCTTCTTTAATCTTCAATTAAACCTGCACAACACCACTTGAATCTGTTGAGATCAATCACGCACAGAACGGAGTCTGTTAACAATGGAATATCACAAGATGTCTTTAGATCTACAAATAGTTCTAAAGATCCCATCGATAATTTTCTAGTTTGAGCGAATCAAATCAATCGAAAACTAATAAACTGGAATTATTTAGTTTCCCACCAATGGTACTCGTAGAGCTTCTTGATTCCACAAAAGTCTTTAAACGAGCAGTCGTAAGAGATTTCGCCTAATTAGGGTACTTTCCTCTCCGAATATACGACTCCACCAGAAACAAAAAAAAGATGAAGTTTGTCTGGCTCTTAGGATAGTTTGCTAGAAATGCAAACTTAGGTTTTTATAGACCATGGATGTTTGGACACCAAGGAATTTCCAAAACCGAAAGTATTCTCAAGATATGCAATAAATGCCTATTCGGTCTTCATAATTCCAAGAAATGCTTTGTCCAATATTTTCTGAAATCTCTCAATAGAAAATCTCAAATTAGTAAATGCACATTACTAATTTTTATTCTCTAGAGATATGCATTTAATTGCTGGTAATTAAAGCATATAAAACTAACAACCTTAATTAAAAGATTCTTAATTTATTTCGGACCGGTATCTCCTTGAGTAATTAAGGAATATCTTTAAACAATAAAAGATAAGAGTTATTGTTCGTGTTCAAAGTACGTTGACATCTTTTCTTTGTAAATCATCTTTCATATTTACAATCTTGGAATCGATTATACCACACTTCCAAACAAGTTTAAAATTGGTTCATCTGTATTCCAAGATAACTATGTGATTGATCAAATATCAAATCACATTCATGGGTTCAGTCGGTTCTACCAATCACTAGGATCGGTTGTACCTTAATATGGAACACTTGTGATCGGTCACACAAGTTACCAGGACCGGTTACATCAGTTACCAGGATCGGTTACGTCAATTACCAGGACCGGTTACCATATACTCATGGTATTGCTTGTGATCGGTCACACCAGTCACTATGATCGGTCACACCAATTACCAGTATCGGTTACACCAATTACTAGGACCGGTTACACCAATTACAAGGATCGATTACACAACTCTTTTGTGATCGGTCACACCAATTACTAGGATCAGTCACACCAATTACAAATATCGATCATACCATCTCAGGTGATTACTTAGGATCGTTTACACTAATTAATCAAAACTAGTCCTACCAAATCATAAGTCAGTCATTGTCATTAGTTATACCAAGATATATAACAATTTATGATTGGTTCTACCACTTCACACATATTGGTAATCCAAAGATATGCAATAAATAACAATACCAATAAGCCTAGCGATTTCCCTTTCGATTCATAAAACAAGTTTATGAATGTACTTCCTTTAAAAAAATGTAAAACATTGTTTCCTAGGATGAGATCTTCACCTTTACCTATTCACATAATCACAATAGCATTCATAAGATTATGTTGATGTCATATCTACGAAGTTCAAAAGATAAGTGTTATACTTCGTAGTCTAATTCCTTAATACTATGATCATATGATCATGTCTCACTACTAGAGTAAAATATTCATTCACAGCTTCGTAGTTATGTTTTCAATATTGCACGACTTGAAAGATACGTTAGGAATGAAACAGTTCAAGTCAATATTACTAACCTCAAGAGGAATGATGATGTCGTCGTTGTAGCTCGTTACTTCTTCACGTTCTTCAGGTCTTCGAGTAATACTTGTATGCCTCATATTCCTAGACTTTTTAGTCTAACCTATATGAATTTGTCTCTAGTACATAATCAAGCGACTCTTAGATGAGTTTTGATTCACTAAAATATGACAAACAAACTTGACATACCAACGCTTGGTGGGTTCAACCGAGCTATGCTCTAACAATCTCCCCCTTTGTCAATTTTAGTGACAAAACTCTTAATACATATGGATAAACTAATTACAAGAATTCATTATACAAACGCTTGATTCCAAGTTTCAACAGCACAATAACCTGCATATATTCAGTCAATAAATTCCGATGTTGACATCTGAATAACAAAGATTATACTCCCCCTAAAGGTAAGATAGGTAGATATTCAATCCGAACATCTTTTTTATTCCTCTTTTGTAGTCAAGATAACTACACAGCAATATGATATGTTTCTCCCCCTTAGTCAATGCTTTACTCTTTCGTCAGATATAACGTTTAAGCATAATTGTACTTTCCTTAGTGATTGCAAATCACTTGTTTACTCCACATATTTCTCCCCATTTTTGTCACAAACTTACAAAGGTTCGAGCAAATAAAGGTCAAACCGAAAGGATCTTACAAATCTAAAAGACTTGTACACAACCTATAAGAGTTAAGCACGAAGGTTTCACATACCACTTTAGATAACCAATATTAAAACTGAAACTATAAGTAATTTAGTTTTAATATGTTATCAAGGAAAACTATTGCCCGAAGCAATTTTCCCTAATAGTTTAAAAAATTGACTAAGAAACTTAGTTCCCTTGTTAAACCGATTATACACATACAATCGCTTATTTCGATAAGACCAAAATAAAGATCAGAAATAACTTTATTTCTCTCATCAGGTTCTAATTATTCAGACAATAACTTAGACCTTTCTCTTTAGACAAGACAAGTACTAGGTTAGTTAACTAGTATTTCTTATTAAGGCATTCGATTAGACTTGAATAACCGAATCCTTCAATTTGATAAGTCTAACTAAGATCAGAATTAACTTAGTTTCTCTTATCCAGAATCGAATTGGACTAAAAAAATGATCCCGTATTTCGTTAAGCCATAAACAATATATACAAACCAAAATAAATTGACTTGCACAATTATTTTCTTAACCGGAAGCAATTGAAACAAACATAGACATTATAGCACCGCAATTGCACCGAAATTTCGTTAAGCAAAAACACTTGATACCAAACAATAAAGAAGATACCAAACAATAAGCCAAATAAATTGACATAGTTTTTCTTAACCGTAAACAATTGAATCACACACACACACATAATGGAATACATATCAATTGTACCGAAATTTTGTTAAGCAAAAGCAAAGTATATGCAATATAAACAAGCTTTTATTAAACAGGAAAACGATTAACTAACAAATTCGTTACCTCAGATTCCGCATCCTCTTCTCCCCAGAAAGATATATCATTAAGCGCAAGTTCAAGTTAGAACTCTCCCCAGTATGTTGTCATCTTCTCGCAAGAACAAAAGAACAACAACAAGAGCAACCTTTACCATAGAAAGGTTGAATCGGTTTTAACTAATGCGTGTCAATAGCAAAAGTTGAAAACCCGAAACACATATGTTTATGCTAAACACAAATTGATTCAACACATTGTGACTTTTTACATATGAGTTTCAATCGGAACACCTTATGATCCTTTGATAAAGCCTACCAACATGGGCTAGAACTTAATCCCGCTAAATTAAAAAGTCACACAAACCATAAGGGTTCACATCATATGCGATCGAATATTAAGGTTTTGAAAACTGAAATCAGACATCTCATAAACCGAAAACACATAGCAAAATATAAACATTCAAGCACAGGCTATGTAATCGGAAATTATCACAAGAAAAATTATAAAATAATAATTTTATTCATAAATAATGATAGTTTTATTTAAAAATAGACTTTATACAATAATCGAAATAAATCAAAAACCGATGTCTATTTTCTTGGATTAAGCATTACAACATATAACTTAATCTCTAGTGGTGCTCTTATTGTTCACTGAGGTTTCTTCAGTGTTCAAACTCTTGAAGCATGTCTCGAGAGACTTGTCTGCAACCACTTCCTGTTTTTCAAGCTTTTCAACTTGAACCTTCATGTCTGCAAGATCAGCTTTTGTTTCCTCAATCCTATCCTTGAGCCAATTTTGATTTCGAACCGTCATTATGAGATTGGTTTTTAGTTCTTCAAACCATGGATATAGTCAATCATACTATCAGAAGGTATCCACTTGGTTTTTGTTGGATCTTGAAGGTTGTAAGACAACAGACATGACTCATCTTGAGATCCAGCAGAACTATCAGAATCATAGTCAGATATGATTTTCAATATGATTTTCTTCTTCCTTTCTGTATTGATTCCTTGACAATTCTTAACCTTTTGAGCTTCCTCCTTATTGGCCTATGTAAAACTGCGAGTTATTGGAGGCATGCTCAGGGATTTAAATAAGAATTAATCAGGATTTCTCAATACAAGCAAGAGAAAGTTTCTCTTAAGAAGAGACAATTTTCGGACCGAAAATACACAGGAAATTCCGAAAATATATACATAATATATTTTATTTCTTATGTCCGAACTTCTCATGCTGGAAGGTTTATTAAAATTCGAAAATTTCAAATAAAACCTATTTTTGGAAGATCATGATAAACATGAACAAGTTTTAGACAAAAATGGATTCGCAACTATCCAGAAATTGTCACAGATTTTTCTGACAAAAACACAAACACAAAATTGTGCTCTTGTTTTATGTGCTTTCTCATCCCAAAAGTTATGAGCATGAACTAGGATGAGAGTGCACAATCTCCATACAAATAGGTTGTATCGGAGTAAGCCTTTTCTTGCTTACAATGAGTATCAGAAACATAGTTCATGTTTCCCTTTGGAAATTTCTGCCCAAAGTATTTTCTCCCAAGAAGATGATCCTTCCTTGATCTATGAGGAGAAACCGTACTGATGTGAGAATTTTCAGAGATAGAAAGATCTCTCTTAATTCTGTCAATGAGATTTTCATAAGATTTTATCATTCTAAGGATTTCCTTATTATGTACATCAGTATGATTATCTGAAACAAATATCGGAAATTCCTGATTGTTTCCTTTGGCAGAGATTTTCTCTTTCCCCTTCTTCTGGAATCGTTCTTCATGTAAACAAAGACTGTTTCGACATGAGTGAGGAGAAACCTTTTTCCATAAGTGATTATCAACCCTTACTTCTGATTCTTTTGAGTCGATCTTATCAGTTTGGGGTATATTCTGTCTTTCTATTAAGGAATGATCTTTCAGTTTTTAAGACAAGAAACTTCTTTTAATACTTTTACCACAGTATTTTAAAGAAGTATAAGTTTCCTGTCAAGTGACTGAAAGTTTTATTCCTTAAGATCTTTTTCACGAAATCGGTTCAAAGTTTCCTTTGGACAAGATTTCGTTTGATCATCAGTAGTTGTAGAAGATGGTTCTTCATTCCCTTCTGACTTGATGTAGTTAGACAACCTTCCATCATCATGATCTATTTCATATGTGATCAAATAAGTCTTGTTATCACGATCTATAAAAGTCGAGCAAGGACTTTTATTTTCCTCATCAGAAGAAATTATAACAGGATCATTAGTCAGAGTCATAGGATGAATCCTTTGATCTTGAGTAAGAGATTTACCAAGAGCTTCTACTTTGACAGTGAGATCCATATTCTCTTTGGCTAGAATATTTAATTGCATGTCTTTTTCTCTGATCTCTTTCTTAAGAAGATTAGATTCTGTCTTTAATATTAGCATCCTTGTAGACAAAGATCTTATAGGCTTTAGGAGTTTTACCAACTCTTTTTCAGCATCTTCTTTTCCATCAGAGATAGACTCAGATGCTTTCGTAACTCCTAGATCATGAGTTACAGAAGTAGGAGCATCTTCAACATTTGAGTATTCATACTCTTTCATAACGTTAACTGAATCAGATATAGATTCAATTCTTATAGGTTGGATCGCACCAAACACAGATTGTTAGATCTTTTCGTGTTTGCCTGCTCTGATACCAATTGAAAAGACGATGGTAACCAAATACACCACAATCTGTAATTTATCCACCAATAAGTCCTCTTACCAAAAGTGATTATCAATGGACAAAGTCGAGACAATACGACAAATCGGTATTCACACTTTGTGTGATCGACTATGGATCCGAGATCGAGACAATACAACAATCAAAGTGTGATTACTTGATAATAATAGGTTCGGGCTTAACCTCTATATGATCACTATCAAGTAAAGCGGAGTTAACGTTTGTGTAATTTACTTTAAATTATAATAACAACAATAATAATTGTGGAAAAAGAAAAGTAAAAGACACAGCAAGATTTTGTTAACGAGAAAATCGTAAATGCAGAAAACCCCCGGGACCTAGTCCAGAATTGAATACTCTCAGAATTAAGCCGCTATACAAAATCTAAACCAACTTCGTATAGTTCAGACCAAGCAGCTAACCCTAGTTCACTTAGTTTCTTCAGTATCCTTGCGCTTCCGACATTCAATATGTGCACGCACTGGAACAATTCCTTTGGATCGTATTCCAAACAGTAAAGGAACAACAAATCTGTTTGGTAACAACTCTATTGATTCTTTAAGATAAAGATATCTCAAGTCATATGCAAAGGCTCTTCCGTTTAAACTAATAAAATCCTTTACTTGGTTAGATCAATCCAATCTCTATTACCTAAGTAATAATATTTGGATTTGTAACAATTAAAATAGATCTCAAGAGAACTATTAGGTGTTACCGATCTTACGCAACTAATAAATCGAATAAATCCGATTCTAGTTGGATCCCATCCGATCAAGGTTTGTTCTTCACAAAATATGAGAAACCAATAAGAAATATTTTCCGTCTTCAAATCTTCTTTAATCTTCAATTAAACCTGCAGAACACCACTTGAATCTCTTGTGATCAATCACGCACAAAACTGAGTCTGTTAACAATGGATTATCACAAGATGTCTTTAGATCTACAAATAGTTTTAAAGATCCCATCGATACTTCGATCTAGTTTGAGTGAATCTTATATCAGAAGAGAAGATTCTCAATAATAAACAAACTAGGTGCAATCAAAGTTCAACAACCGTTAGTCAATCAAATCAATCGAAAGCTAATAAACTGCAATTATCTAGTTTCCCACAAACGGTACTCGTAGAGCTTCTTGATCCCACAGAAATCTTTAAACGAGCGGTCGTAAGAGATTTCGCCTAATTAGGGTACTTTCCTCTCCAAATAGACGGCTCCACCAGAAACAACAAAAAGATGAAGTTTGCATGGCTCTTAGGATAGTTTGCTAGAGATGCAAACTTAGGTATTTATAGACCAAGGATGTTTGGACACCAAGGAATTTCCAAAACCGAAAGTATTCTCAAGATATGCAATAAATGCCTATTCGGTTTTCATAATTCCAGGAAATGCTTTGTCCAATATTTTCTGAAATCTCTCAATAGAAATCTCCAATTAGTAAATGCACACTAATTTTTATTCTCTAGAGATATGCATTTAATTACTGGTAATTAAAGCATATAAAACTAACAACCTTAATTAAAAGATTCTTAATTTATTTTGGACCAGGATCTCCTTGAGTAATTAAGGAATATCTTTGAACAATAAAAGATAAGAGTTACAGTTCGTGTTCAAAGTATGTTGACATCTTTTCTTTGTAAATCATCTTTCATATTTACAATCTTGGAATCGATTATACCACACTTACAAACAAGTTTAGAATTGGTTCATCTGTATTCCAAGATAACTATGTGATTGATCAAATTCAAATCACATTCATGGGTTCAATCGGTTCTACCAATCACTAGGATCGGTTATACCTTAATATGGAACACTTGTGATCGGTTACACAAGTTACCAGGATCGGTTACGTCAATTACCAGGACCGGTTACCATATACTCATGGTATTGCTTGTGATCGGTCACACCAGTCACTATGATCGGTTACACCAATTAGCAGGATCGGTTACACCAATTACTAGGAACGGTTACACCAATTACTAGGAACGGTTACACCAATTACAAGGATCGATTACACAACTCTTTTGTGATCGGTCACACTAATTACTAGGATCGGTCACACCAATTACAAATATCGATCATACCATCTCAGGTGATTACTTAGGATCAGTTACATTAATTAATCAAAACTAGTCATACCAAATCATAAGTCAGGCATTGTGATTAGTTATACCAAGATACATAACAATTTATGATCGGTTCTACCACCTCACACATATTGGTAATCCAAAGATATGCAATGAATAACAATACCAATAAGCCTAGCGATTTCCATTTCGATTCATAGAACAAGTTTATGAATGTACTTCCTTTAAACAAATGTAAAACATTGTTTCCTAGGATGAAATCTTCACCTTTACCCATTCAAATAATCACAATAGCATTCATAAGATTATGTTGATTTCATATCTACGAAGTTCAAAAGATAAGCGTTATACTTCGTAGTCTAATTCCTTAATACTATGATGATATGATCATGTCTCACTACTGGAGTAAAATATTCATTCACAGCTTCGCAGTTATGTTTTCAATATTGCACGACTTGAAAGATACGTTAGGAATGAAACAATTCAAGTCAATATTACTAACCACAATAGGAAGGATTATTTTGTCGTTGTAGCTCATTACTTCTTCACGTTCTTCAGGTCTTCGAGTAATACTTGTATGTCTCATATTCATAGACTTTCTAGTCTAACATATACGAAGTTTTCTCTAGTACATAATCAAGCGACTCTTAGATGAGTTTTGATTCACTAAAATATGACAACCAAACTTGACATACCAACGCTTGGCTGGTTCAACCGAGATATGCTCTAACAAGAATGTTTTGCTTGTCAGGTTAGCTGCATTTATCTCCTTCATTTACAGCAAACCTAACGACCATAACATATCCACTCCGAAAACTCGATGGTTGTAAGTTATACCTTTTGGCAGAAATCATGTAAAACACATACTTGAAAAGAATAAACAGATGTGGTAAGAGCTTACTCGGCAATAGAATTAGATATGAGAATATGATACTTCTAGCTTGTGGTGCTTCTGCGGATTTGCAGGACAAACAATGCCAAGTTATTTCACCACAGCTCTGGCATTTCTCTATCAAGGTCCTGAAACGCTATACAAGATAAGGGATAAACTTATTTCAATAAGATGATCTTATTTACAAGTTCTTTCCATCTCTGTACAGCTTTGCAAGGCCAACACTGCCTCCTGTCATATACCAACAAACGCATATCGGTGAACTGAATATTGTCAATTGAATAAGTACACGAAATAATTTGAAGAGAGCATGGTAATGAAACAAACCTGAGATTAAAATAACTTGCCAACTTTCTCCATAGTAGGTAATCTCCAGCTTCGGGTGTTACCATCAATGAAACCTTGCAAAACAAATGATTATCGGTCAGATGCATGGCAGCTGAATAAGCAAATTACATATTTGAAGAGATCATAATAGGTATGGGTAACAAACCTAAGATTAAAAAGACGACCTGCGGTATCACATGCTCATGGGAATTGCATATATGAAAGAAACACAATTGATAAACTTCTGTATTCTAAATCTTGTCCACCAAAGTTCCTGAAAACAGACAAAAAAATGATATGAAATATCATACGAGGATACAAGGTTGCCCCTATTCCCTCCTCCTTTACCCGGGCTAGGGACCGGCATTTAAAATGGCGGATTTAAAAAGGGGGGGGGGAATAAAAGAAAGTAAATAAAATACATCCATATATAGATATACACAAAGGAGTATAACCCGATAAACTCGTAGAAGTGTATTTTTAAGAAATGTTTAAAGTGACAGAAAACTGAAAGGAAATTTTCTGGGGTACACTCTAGCTAGAGAGTGAAAAAAGACTCCACAAAATATAAACAGCGGTATGTATATATTAGTGTAAGGAAAGATGCACAAAAAACTATGTTTCAAACTGCTTAGTCTAGATCTTGCAGGACCAACCGGTTTGCAGGCAAAACTAAGAAGTTTTCATAGTTACACTCTAACTACACACTCTAACTAAAGAGTGACTAAATCAAAAGAACACAAAAAAATATAAGCATATGTATAAAAAGTAAGGAAAGCTGCACCAAAAGATAAGTTCCAAACTGCTTAATCTACCGGTTGTAAGACCAACCGGTTTGCAGGCCAGATTAAAAATCCACCTAAAACATAATCATCCAATGTGAAGCATTTTTCCGGGCCTTGAGGAGCATAGTGCACATCAAGAACACCCTCAATGCATACCTTCCTCTCGTCATGATCAACACTCACCCCGTGACAGATTTCTCCATCCAAGCCGGTAACCACATAACCTGTTGCGGCTGTCTCCCTTTTTCTGTTAACAAGACAAACTTGAGGCTCTCCTTCAGCAGGTATAGTATTAGTAGCAACTTCAGGTTGAGCGACCGGAGAATGGATATCAGGGACTTGTGCTCTGCTTTGACAATTTGAATTATTCAGTTGGCTTTCCATGAAACTGAAAACAACCTATAACCAAAACCAACCCATTCAATAGTTGATTAAAAAAATTATAATCTCTTATTTACAAAACTAACTATAAAAATTAAGGACGTAAATGAATTACAGATTGAAGCTCACCTTTGAGAGAACACTTAACTCCTCTTGGATCTTGTCCATCCTGCCTTCATTACCAGCTGCAATAAATGAATTGGCTTTTGCACTCATGGCTATTGAAGAACCAAATTTTTCTTGTATTGCTTGCTTCTTGGTAACAGTGGATGAAATGCCTCGACAATAACTTCGATTAGTTTCATCACCAAAAACTTCAATAACTGGATCATTGGTAATATCTACAACATCCTCAATACTAGCTTCGGATTAAGCCTTTCTCTTTTCTACGACAGCCTTCATTTTTTCCTGAAATCCAAAAGAACCAAACTGTAAACAATTAAATCTATTTGAACTCTGAACAACACATGATGGTCCAATACTCACATATGTTTCAACTGCACTTGGATGTACAGCTTCATTTTTCCCTACATTAGCCAATATCCTGCTCTCACCATGACACTCAATAACCCTACCTTCTTGTTTGGCCCGTACAATCAATATGGTCAGTAAGGGTTGTCCAAATAAAATAGTTTTCGAATTTAATGTAAAGACCACCAGGTTAGAAAGTACTTACAACTCTGTAGGATTTGTTGGCATGGGAGAGTCTACCTAAACAATGTCGAATCCTTCTCTTCCGCTGGTTCTCAGCATATCTAGCATACTTTTGCTGCATGCCAGGCCGATACTCATTATGCACAAATCGTTTCCAAACGTCATCATTAACACCATAAGGGCATGCTGCATCCATCTCTTCCCGAGTCTCAAGCTTTTTCAGAATGTTAAGGGGTAACTCCCATTTGAATGAACGAAACTTCTGGGGATTTTTTTTTTGGACAAATGGCCTGACAAGAGACTCATCATATGCAAAACAAAATTTGTGCTGAAACGATGAAGTATTTTTGTCAGCCATAAACAATAACTAGGTGGTTGGTATATAAACACTGATATGTATAAGTGGAGCAAACCATAGAATGAAATACATATGAGATAATAAGTTACCATGAGCAGGTTCCAGACTTGGTCTTTGAAGGCTGCAGGAATGAGCCTCCAGTCTTTGTAGTCAATTGGACAGTGAACTCGAATGAGTTCCCCTGCACGAGTTACAAACTTTGATGCATGTTTGCCAAATGGTCTTCCAAATTCATCTATTTCCACCAAGAGTCTGGGAGGAAGTTGTATCTCCTCCAAGTCAGAATCAGATTGAGTTTCATCATGAGATAGAGAAGCTTCATGGAATAGAGAACCATTTTCATAACCACCATGAGATGGAGTACTACGAACATCAGATGCAGTATCAGTTTCATTGGTAGAAGGAGACACAACATGATCTGAAAAGTGAGAATCCTGACTTGACAACATCTTCATACCAAACAAACCAATTAACAAACAACATATTAGGCATTTGAACTAAAATGAGAGCAAACCTAACAGTGAACTAAAATACAAAACCCCAACTTATGGTTGAAATCTATGGAAGGAGATTACAACCAACAAAGGTATTATTTTAAAGTAATAAGAACAACCTATGAAGAAAAACTTCATAACCATGTAGAAACCCTGAGTTTGGTTGTAATCTATGGAAAGAGATAACAACCAAATACCAAGAATTGCAAAGCAGTAAATAACAACATACAAGTAAATCTATGAAGGAGATACCAACCAACCAAAAAGAAACCCTAAATTGAAATTAATATTCGAAAGAAAAAATTACATAGATTACCTCTGGGGAATGAATGAGGTACATAGATGTATGCGAGGTAAGAGGTAGAGAAGAAGAAAGGGGTATATGTGAGAATCACGAAGGAGGATGGTGAGAATGAAGGGAAAGAAATTAAGATCTTCATCTCCCTCTGTTTTTACAGAAGGATTAGATTTGAAATCATTCTGAAAATTTCAGAAGGGGGGAAATGAATTTGAGAGGGAATAAGAAAAGGTTTCTCAAATTTGAGAGGGAATAAGAAAAGGTTTCTCAAATTTGAGAGGGAATAAGAAAAGGTTTCTCAAATTTGAGAGGGAATTGAAATCTAAAAGATGTATCAGAGTGGGGATTTGAGAGGGAACGAAATTTGAGACCCAAAATTAAAACCTTACTTTTTCGGACAAGAGAGAATAGTACAATAATAGAGGAGAGATTTGCTTTTCTCTCAAAATATCTAACTCAAAGGCGTCCGAATCGAGGTAAAGTTGGTCAAAATTGTAGTCAAGTTGGTCAAATTTGTGGTCAAACACATAATCAGAAACAAAACAAGGCATACTCAGTTTGCAAGATTACCATATACAGACCCAATGTTCTCTTCCAGGTGAGGTTTGAGATGTCAAATATCAGATTGGATGGATCCTGAGTGGATTCTGCAACCTATTATGGAACTCAGCTTGTAAGATTACCATATACAGACCCAATGTTCTCGTCTAGGTGAGGTTTGAGATGTCAAATATCAGATTGGATGGATCCTGAGTGGATTCTGCAACCTATTATGGAACTCAGCTTGCAAGATTATCATATACATACCCAATGTTCTCGTCCAGGTGAGGTTTGAGATGTCAAATATCAGATTGGATGGATCCTGAGTGGATTCTGCAACCTATTATGGAACTCATCTTGCAAGATTACCATATACAGACCCAATGTTCTCGTCCAGGTGAGGTTTGAGATGTCAAATATCAGATTGGATAGATCTTGAGTGGATTCTGCAACCTATTATGGAACTCAGCTTGCAACATTACCATATACAAAACCAATGTTATCGTCCAGGTAAGGTTTGAGATGTCAAATATCAGGTTGGATGATTCTACAACCTATTATGGAACTCAGCTTGCAAGATTACCATATACAGACTGATGTGATTTTAACAAGTTGTAGAAAATGGTAGTAAAGTTCGTTCAACGCGGACTTGATGAGATTGGATTCTAGATTTAATCTAACAAATATGTAAAAAAGATGGTAACAGAATTACGAGAGACTGGGACTCAGGATTTCACCATTAATCAAAATCAGTGATGCATATATTGATTCTTAACAATTACAGCTCTTTTATGGACTCTATTTCTTTGCCAAGGTAGATTTCTAAAATATTAGATGTAAATCACAAGCATGGTGTATCAAAAGCTCTTACGTCTAAGCATACACCATCAAACGAAATCACAACTAATTAGTGAAAATCATAAATCAATTAAAATAAGTGCAAAAAGTCATAAGGAATCAATTATAGTTACCAAACAATTGTGAAATAAGGCTTCCTCCATTGTCCCAGTGTTGTGGTTTAGCTCATTAGGCTCAAAAAACTCTCAAAAGATTGATATATGGCTCAAAAGTGCTTGAGAAGAAGAAAAGAATTCAAAATAAATAAATCAGTGAATCTGCAATGTTTATAAGCGTTACAGAGGCCACTGTTACAATTGTATACGACTGTTGTTAAACGACTATTTTATTGTTATTGCAGCATTATGTTCTTGATGTTATTCCTCTTCCTGCTGCTGCTGCAACTTTTCCTGCAGCGATTCTTTCTTCTCTATTCTAACCCCTAACTCTCGAAAATCCCTTAGGTGACTCTCCTCACCCTTTTATACACCCACAGGCCGAATATAACTCCAAGAAATCTTCCCTTTTCTTTTCTTTTCCTGCAGGTCACGGGATTTCTTTCTCTTTTCTACGCGGCTTCCCTGTGTTGTCAAAGCCTTTTCCAACCAATAGAATATAGTTCTAGGAGTACACGTGTACTGTGTAATTGAAAATATTCCCAAACTGCACGTAACTTCCTTAACATAAATTCAAAATTTCCGAGAATACTCCACCTTCCTTGTCTCATAAAATCACCGAAAATAAGAGGATTTGATTCCTGTTTTATCTCGCAAAATACGTCACAATCCCTGTTTATTAGGTAAAAGAGTTATTCTGTATTTTAACTCTCCCAAAACTCTTCAACCTTTCCAAATATACCACCATTATTCCGTAAATAACTTTACCTCCATATTTGGTCGAAATTTCCTTTTTTATCGAGTTTGAAACTTCTAACAACCCTGACTCAATGTATATAGTTAATACCATCCCATATCAAGTTCGAATCTAAGGAAATATAGACCCAAAATCCATCCAGAAATTCACGCAGGAAAAATTCATTTTTCCCGCCAAAACTCGGTGTTCAAAAGAGGAAGAAGAGAGGTGCCCTTATCAAATTCGTCGGGTGCTGATAGCGATGAGTGCCTCTTATCCAAGATGGGGGTCCATTTAGTAAATTTTTCGTGTGCGAATAAAAAATTTCTTGGGCGTCTCCAACATAATTCCGGGATGCCTGTAACAAATCTTCTGTGTGCTTTTAGTAATTCCTCTCGGAGAACAAATGATGCTACTTTGATGACCACTGAGAAGTATGGTAGAGAATTGGCCACGTCTCCCATTTTGTCTTAGCTCTTTTGTGGGTTTGAGGTGCATGGGCCTTGTAACAGAAAATGAAGACTGTTCTTTCACGAAATCTTGGCCATGAGATGGCTTGAGCTGTGCTTAGAGTCGAAACGCCTCTTTATCTTGTAACTTAGCCATTTATCCTTTGGGTGAATGAATTTCACTTGTAATTCCTGCAAAAGGCTTAAAACAATACTATTAGCAATTAACGAGACCTAGCCAATGTAAATATGGGCGTAAAAATGTAGCACTTATGTGCTTATCAGCGTGTGCACCAAATCACTTAGAGAAACATATATTAAAAAGAAAAGAAAATAAAAAACAGAAGGTGAAAAGGACTCAACGAGATATGGCGAAACTACCATGTTATTTCTAACACCTGAGCTCTGTGCTTTTATGAATAGACTCTATTTAGATGCTTCCATCTACTCAAATTGGTTCCTCAACTCCTACAACCAAGATGCTTTCATCCACTTAGATTGGTTAGTGCCATCCTTAATAGGCATAAATTTCTAGGCTCTGGAGTTTAATAATGCAACTAAAAAGTTTCTCCCATACCCCCAAACTTAAATCTAACATTGTCCTCAGTGTTCAGAAGATAAAATTAAAAGCATGAACAAGGAGAAACTATTACCATTTGAAGAAAAGGAGTTAAGGAAAGATATTACGGTGTTGCATGAGCATGGGTTACCTCCCAAGAAGTGCTAAGTTTAACGTCTTCAGGCAGACCAAGAAAGAATTAATCACCTCGAATCATACATCAATAGCCGGAATAACTGTGGGTCGTCTGCATCAAAAAGTGTTATCACAGACAAAAGGAAACTGTAACAAACCAAGAAAGTGAATAAACATAGCACACCCTTGCCTAATTTCCTGTTTAAGACAACTACATCTAGTTGTGGTTCAGGTTCTATAAAGGGGTCTAAATAAAATATTTTCATAGGCTGCATTTCCTCATAAATAAGATCTGAATTATCAGGTTGTAAAGTCTGTAAAAACTCAAATAAAAACTTAGAAGCACATAATAACAACATGAATAATTGAGGATCCTCAAAGTCAATCATATTTGACTCACACATTTGACCACAATGAGAGTGATGGTCATTATTAATCAAATGTGTCGATTCTTATCTCCTAAAGTACTTAGTCTCAAAACTTAATAACTGACACATTTGAAACTCATACGTTCCCACAATTGGTTGAAAAATACTTGGTGGAAAAACAAAATCAATATGAGTATCATAGCCTGGGCAAACCACATCAACCAGAGGATGGGTTTCTAACAACTGAACTTCCTTATGGACATTGCTAGGTTCAGGAAAACGTATATGAAGATAATCTTGTAAAATGGTTGAGGCACATATGTCAAGCCCCAAGTTAGGGATCTTTCTAAGAGTTAAAGCACATGGAGAATGATAATCACCCCCAAACTTAGAGTTTTCAGTGTCTCTAGAAAGACTAGTCACAACTTCCCTAATTTCTAGGTCATTAGATTCCTGAAAATGGTCAATTGATTCTTTTAAGTCAGGTAAATCCTCACTCATCTCAACGAGTTCATCTTCTTTGTCTAAGACTATTGTTTCTAAATCACTAGACTCAAAATAAATCTGTTCCTATAGACCATCATTGGCTTCGTAATCAAAAGGAAATACTACATCGTCTAAAACCGGGGTATCTCTAGTTAAATCCTTGTCCTTTTAAATAGGTGAATAATTATTAAAATTATTTGGATTTGAACTAGAAATAACATTATCAATATAAAGCTCAATTGGAGTAACAAATTCCTGATCACTGTGCCTACATATTTCATATTCTTCATCAGCACTATCCTCATCATAATCATTATTATAATAACACAAAAATGGTCGAACCTCATCTAAAAAAGTAGTGTTACCAATTCTGACCTCATCATCTTGATTATGTGAATAACTATCTTCATTTTCAAGGGTAATATCGGAAATACTGTATTGGCAATTAAGGTTATTTTGAGCAGTTTTTTTGTGTGCCTCTAACTCAAGTCTACGTGTCGACTAAGCTATCCTCTCAAGGGTCTCTTCTAAAAAATGTTCCCTTAATGCCGGATCTAAGTTTTCATTTAACCTCTTGAGGGTATCTTCTAAAAAAGGTTCACTCATTGTTACAGTCCTTTCATTTGTCTTAGCTAACTTATATGTCGACTCATGTAACTTACGTGTTGACTCAAGTACCCTACGTGTCGACTCTAGTTGAGGAGAAGTATAAGAGTTTTGCTCGTATGACTTGTATGCATGTGAATAGTAATTGGGCTCACCATGGTATGACCCATATCCTTCAAAAGGATGGCGTTCCCAACCACTATTCACACTATAGTCATAATAAGGATAATGTTCATCTTGCTCAGTCAGATATTCATTGTATTGGCTATTATAATACAAGTTCGACATAATTTGTGCACATGCAAATGCAAATGTTAGGTTTGACTATTTCGGGTAGGCTTGGGTTACCTTTAGAAAAATATACATATAGTCAGAGACTGGTCAAAGGTACGAGGCTAAGGCTTGTGGTGTTTCGGATGATAACGCCCAGAGGGTTCACCTTACTAAACCACGTGTTTTCCTACTAATCGGTGCCAGACAATGCAATATGATGTGCACGTGTGCTTTCGTGTTTGTGTTTTTTTTATATAAAATATAAAACAAGCAAACAAAATATAAAAGTTCCAAACATAAAAACTAACAAAAATTAGTAAAATCTAAAAAATAAATAAATAATAAGAGTTTGGGATTTTCTGCTCTTTTAGGCAAGTCCAACTTTCCACCTTTAGTTTCCAGCAAAAACTGCACACCAAAAACTAAAATACCCATAGTAAAATCTAGCAAAATAAATAAAATAAACCTAAACAAAATAAAATCTAAAACCTAACCTAAAAAAAAGTCCGCGTCAGCGGCGCCAAAAATTGATGTGATTTTAACAAGATGTAGAAAATTGTAGTAAAGTTCGTTCAACTCGGACTTGGTGAGATTCAATTCTAGACTTAATCTAACAAATATGTACAAAAGATGGTTACAGGATTACGATAGACTGGGACTCAGGATTTCACCATTAATCAAAATCGAGTGATGCATATATTGATTTTTAACAATTACAGCTCTTTTATGGACTCTATTTATTTGCCAAGGTATATTTCTAAAATATTAGATGTAAATCACAAACATGGTGTATCCAAAGCTCTTTCTTCAAAGCATATACCATCAAACGAAATCACAACTAATTAGTGAAAATCATAAATCAATTAAAATAAGTGCAAAAAGTCATTAGGAATCAATTATAGTTACCAAACAATTGTGAAAAATGGCTTCCTCCATTGTCCCAATGTTGGGGTTTATCTCATTAGGCTCAAAACACTCTCAAAAGATTGACACATGGCTCAAAAGTGCTTGAGAAGAAGAAAAGAATTCAAAATAAATAAATCAGTGAATCTGCAATGTTTATAAGCGTTACAGAGGCCACTGTTACAATTGTATGCGACTGTTGCTAAACGACTGTTTTATTGTGCAGCAGACTTTGCGACTGTTTATTGTAGCATTATGTTCTTGATGTTCTTCCTCTTCCTGCTGCTGCTGCTGCTGCAACTTTTCCTGCAGCGATTCTTTCTTCTCTATTCTAACCCCTCACTTTTGACAATCCCTTAGGTGACTCTCCTCACCCTTTTATACACCCACAGGTCGAATATAACTCCAAGAAATCTTCCCTTTTCTTTTCTATTCCTGCAGGTCAAGGGATTTCTTTCTCTTTTCTGCACGGCTTCCTTGTGTTGTCAAAGCCTTTTCCAACCAATAGAATATAATTCTAGGAGTATACGTGTACTATGTAATTGAGAATATTCCCAAACTGCATGTAAGTTCTTTAACATAAATTCAAAAATTTCTGAGAATACTCCACCTTCCTTGTCTCATAAAATCACCGAAAATAAGAGGATTTGATTACTGTTTTATATCCCAAAATACGTCACAATCCCTGTTTATTAGGTAAAAGAGTTATTCTGTATTTTAACTCTCCCAAAACTCTTCAACCTTTCCAAATATATCACCATTATTCATTCAAAAACAGATCGAATCCTAGAAACAACAACAGAAATAATCTGCATTTTCACTCAAAAACATATCAAACCCTAGAAATAATAAAAAGTTAACAACAACCACAAAACTTAAATCAAACACATCTTCATAGTAGAATAATGTAATTCAAACAAAACCAATATCATGATTATACTTAATTCTTAAATCAACCACACACCACCAACACAAACAAAGTGTTCACACTAGATAGTGTACCACAAAACAGAGTAACAAAAAAAAATAAAAAATACATTAAGTGCTATTACACTTCTCTGCATTCTCTTTGTAACAAAGAAAAAAGGATCATTAAAAAAAGAATCCATTTTTATGCAATCATGCAGAGGAAGATGAAGAAAAACTGCACTTAAAAGAATACAAACCCATACCTGTGTAGATAAAGATTGAAGAGTATGGTTTACTCAAAGATTCAGAAGCAACTAAAATTAAAGATGATTTTGTTGTTGTTTTCCCACTTACTTTAGCTTCAGAACTATTGAAGAGCAACTAATAACTGCTGGTTTTTTGTCTATGAGTAGAAAACATAAACTACTTTCCCAAAGAAGATGATTTTGTTGGGAAAGGGAGTGTTTGTTTGGTGGTGATAAAAGGAGATGTTGGGTGGAAACAACATCTTCTAATTTATGGGAGGCTAAAAAGTGGGGCGGAAACAATAAAGTAACTTACACAGGGATCTGTAAGCAAATATGTGTAAAAATGGGGGAGAAAAAAAACAAAAAATTGTTATTACACAATCTAGAGTAAAACATGGGGCAAATTTTACGAAACAACTGAAAAAACATAGAGCTCGCAAGTCCAAAGACAACTCCAGATCTTGCAATTGGAATCTGCATATATTCAAGACCGGATCTTGCAATTGGAATCTGCATATGACAAGCAAAAAAAAAATCACAATATATATGACAAGAAAAATATAATTATAAAGGAAACTTACTAATCGCACATATATTGGAGATTTTTCATTTCTTTGTTTTAGGGAGACGCTTTTGCTTCAGCAATTTATGTAGATGTGGTTCCTCTGCTAAAATATCTTTAAAACTGTCGCGACCTGGTATCTCTACTTTGTCCACGTCTGCAGTCATTCCTCTCAGCGTATGAATAACAACCCACAAATCTAGATGTTTCACGTCTCTGGAGTAGAAAAGTTGGGTATCCTCTTTAGCGAGAATCACAGGCTCGTCTGAAATATTGGTATGGCCTTTCAATCTTGAAAGATTTACCCAAGGAAAATATGAATCCTGACTGATCTTTATTCCATTCTCTACCTTCACCCAATCACAGTAGAAGATAGTTTCTTTAAATGTACCATAGTTCAACTCTAGGATTTTTCTGATCACCCCATACCACCGGGTTTGGTTAGTAATAGGTCTTTTGTCCCTTTTCGAGCTCCTAAAAGTGGTTGATGCAACAACGGTGACACCACTGTCCTGGGTCTTAGCCTTTTCCTGGTTTGCTTGATGTTGGGTGGAAACAACATCTTCTAATTTATGGGCGGCTAAAAAGTAGGGCGGGAACAATAAAGTAACTTACACAGGGATCTGTAAGCAAATATGTGTAAAAATGGGGGTGAAAAAAAACAACAAATTGTTATTACACAATCTAGAGTAAAACATGGGGCAAATTTTACGAAACAACTGAAAAAACATAGAACTCGCAAGTCCAAAGACAACTCCATATCTTGCAATTGGAATCTGCATATATTCAAGACCAACATTCTGATCAAATGCAAAGTATCTTGCAATTAGAATCTGCATATATTCAAGACCAGATCTTGCAATTGGAATCTGCATATGACAAGCAAAAAAAAAAATCACAATATATATGACAAGCAAAATATAATTATAAAGGAAACTTACTGATCGCACATATATTGGAGATTTTTCATTTCTTTGTTTTAGGGAGACGCTTTTGCTTCAGCAATTTATGTAGATGTGGTTCCTCTCTAAAATATCTTTAAAACTGTCGCAACCTGGGATCTCTGCTTTGTCCACGTCTGCAGTCATTCCTCTCAGCGTATGATTAACAACCCACCAATCTAGACGTTTCACGTCTCTGGAGTAGAAAAGTTGGGCAGCCTCTTCAGCGAGAATCACAGGCTCGTCTGAAATATTGGTATGGCCTTTCAATCTTGAAAGATTTACCAAAGGAAAATCTGAATCCTGACTTATCTTTATTCCATTCTCTACCTTCACCCAATCACAGTAGAATACAGTTTCTTTAAATGTACCATAGTTCAACTCTAGGATTTTTCTGATCACCCTATACCACCGGGTTAGGTTAGTAACAGGTCTTTTGTCCCTTTTCGAGCTCCTAAAAGTGGTCGATGCAACCACGGTGACACCACTGTCCTGGGTCTTAGCCTTTTCCTGGTTTGCTTGGGAACAAAAACTAAATCCATTCACACGGTATCTTTTGTACTCTTTCTGAGACACCGGACCTATAACGTAACGCCACAAATTTGTATCCATTTTGTCTTATGATCTAAGCTATGAAAGTGAAAAGAAAATCAACACATCAGTATACTGCATCATTATTATGCTAACAAACAGGAGCGTCAATGCAAACCTTTTCATACAGCCAACTAAGGAACGGTTTGCATCTTGACTTCCTCCATTCAACCCCATCAGCTTCACAGTTCTCGCAATAATCCCTACATTTAGCATACATAGTATTAAAATCTAAATAGAATAACCCATTGTCCACATACAAGCAAAACACGGCCAACCAATACCTGTAATAAACATCGAGACCTTCTGGATTATGCCGAAAAATTACCCACCGACGTATCTGCATCCACTGAATAGGGCTCACCTGAACCGGATTTTCATCAAGCAGAGAACCCACATCGCTGAATTCATGTTCATCCTTTAAGAAGGGCTCTAAATTTTCTTTGTGACCTCCTTGATCAGCATTTTTCATGTGCTCCATGGCAAATTTAACACAGTCATCCATTTCAGTTGACTTCGAAATTGACCCTTCAATGTATCTACTGTTATTTGGGATGTTTTTGCACTCCTTCTTGCCCTGATTCAGTATGTACGTGTAAATTTTAGTACAAAAAAAAAAGAAGGACAAAATGGTAAAATAACAATTCACCTTTCGAATGGGTGCATCCATCGATACCTAACAGGTCCACAAACTAAGGCCTCATCGGCCAAATGAACCATGTTGTGCATGCTTATATCAAAAAATTAAGCCGAGAAATACTTTTCGAGCATACACATGGCCTCTACAATCATCCACTTATCCTGGTTCAGATACTCTCTGCTAACCACCTTTGAACACAAAATTCTAAAATACAAACTGACTTGTTGAAGCGCAGAATGCAAGTCTTTCTCTCCTGGAAAGGCATGTTGAAGCAGAACAGGTAATAAGTACCCCATAATAACATGGTAGTCATGTGAATTCGAGCTGCTCAAATTCAATTGCTCCATATTTACATTGTTACTTATATTCGACGAAAAGCCTGTGGGAACTTTCAGATCTTTAAGAATCTGACAAAAATCAGTTTTCTCTTGTTTGCTCAAAACAAACACCGGAACCATCTCTACTCCTTTCTTTGTTTTCTTCTCTTTCCACTCTTCACAGTTTAGTTTATTCTCCTTCAATTTTTCACGATGATTCCATGCAACAATAGCCTTATTATCCTTATCAAAGATAGTGTAGATAATGTGTTCCATGACGTTATTTTTCGTGTGCATCACGTCGACACAATGTCGTATAGTCAAGGCATAATACGACTTAAGTTCCCAAAGAATACACTTCTTAAAGAAAGCACCTGTGACAAGCTCATAATAACCTTCCTCTTCATCAGACTGATATCTCTTTCGTTTACATTCTTACGGACCACTAACTTACCAGTTTCATAATGAACATCAGCCAACTTCTCAAGCGAATGCGCTCCTGTTAGTCTCAGCGGTGCGCTTTTATGCTCCTGTGTCTCTAATCCCAAAAGATTTCCATACCTAAATGGGCGCCTTGACTTAAGGAAAATACGATTGTTAGTGTACACAATCTTGTTGTCGTAACCTAGATGAGTACTTTGAGTTTCGTATATGCAGCAAACACACGCACAGTAGCCATGAGTGGTACATCCACTTAAAACACCTTGAGCATGCAAGTCATGAATCCCAAACATCATAGTTGCTTTCAGAGTAAAATACTCCCTTTTCAAAGAATCAAAAGCTTGTACCCCTGGATGCCAAAGTTTTTTTAGCGTGTTGACCAGCGGCCGCAAAAAAACATCAATGTCTTGACCCGGTGACTTACGCTCAGGTATCAACAAAGTCATCATTTGGAATTCAGACTTCATACACATAGAAGGCGAAAGATTATAAACCATAAGGATCACAGGCCAACAACTCCGACTCAAAGTCTGTACACCATAAGGATTAAACCGATTTGTTGATATTCCAAGCCAAACATTTCTTCCTTCCGCGACAAACAATGTAAACTTCATTTTCATTTGTGCCCACTGAGATGAATCGAATGGATGATGCATATATTCAGATGAAACTTGCGCTCGATCGTGCCACAGCATTGCGTCTGATATCCAAGGTAGAGAATACATTTTCATTAGTTTTTCGTCTACAGGAAAGTATCTCAGCACTTTACTAGGTTCATTTGTCACCATATGACCAACTTTGGTATCTTTCAACTTAAACCTCGGAGCTTTGCATACCGAACACTCTATTAAATCCTCATTCTCCTCGTAATACAGAATACAATGATTCGCACAAGCATGAATAGCCTTCGCTTTCATCCCCAAATCCTTAAGCATTGACCTCATAGCATCATAGTTTTTGGGGAACTTGTTATGTTTCGGAAGCCACTCTCTTAACAAATCCAACAAACTGTTGAGACAATTACCCGAAATTTTATAAGTTTTCTTCACATTATGCAGTTCTAGCATAACAGAGAGGATTGTGAGATTGTCTTAACATGAAGGGTACAACTTCTCTGCCGCTAACGATTTGTACCTATTATAACGCTTTTCGACATCTGGATCTTCTAAGGGTGATTCTCCAATTTGTGTTCCATCATGGTCATGATGAATACCAAAGGAAGAGTCAATAAAATTATTCAAATTCAAACAATCTGATTGCTTATCAGGCGTTTCTTCGACTACGGCCTTCCCCTTAGAACGACTTGTTGAAGCACCATCCGCTTTCTCACCATGTAAGCTCCAGGTGGTGTATGTCTTGTCGACACCATTCTCATACAAATGGGTCCTAACCACTGAGAATCCATGTCGATGTCTATTTTCGCACTTCCTACACGGACAAGCACACGTTTTTGCACAAGTACCATTTGTCATTGCAAAATCAATGAATTTTCTAACCCCTTCTCTGTATTTTGGGCTATAATTGTCTGTTATACGCATCCAAGATTTATCCACAAAATTTGACATCCTACAAACAAGTAAAATACTATGTCTTAGTAACCTAAGTTTATCAACTAAACCTAAAAATATCAATCAACATACTACAGTAGAATACAATTCATAACAACATCTATAATCCTCAATTTCTAAAACTAATAAACCCCAGATGTTGAAAATCCGTCGATTAAAAAAACAATAAAAGAATTACCTTAATTAGCTGAAGATAACCCAAGAGAATCGACAGATTCAGAAATCTTAATCAAACTCAATCCTTCTGTGATAACTCGATTAAGCTTAAATCTTTAATGAAATCGACGAGTCACAGAAGAATCGGTTGAATCAATTTTTTTGATGAAGTTTCCTGCAACTGAATCTCAAATTGAATTTGATGAATTTTCTGGTGAAATCGATGGCGGCTGTAGGGATATACCAAGAAGTCGGTGAGATATGAAATAAATGAAGGTGAAAGAGAAGATGTAGTAATGTCTCAACCATTTTGCTATCAACGCATTAAGTTGTTTTATCTACCTCCCAACTGATTCTTATTCTAATTTTCAGTCATATTAAATGAAAAACTAATTTCAGATGATTTTAATTTTGTTTTCGGATTTTAATTTTGTTTTCTGATTTTCGGTAATTAAAATGAAGAGTTATAATGGGGAAAAAAATGTTGGATAAAAAAGACAGAATCGTTGGGAGGCTGGGTAGCCCTTGAGCGTGAGAAGAAATTGGGATCCAATAGTAGTAATAGAAGCGCTAATAGTAGTAAAGGAGGGTAACAATGTAACTTGGCAATTTAAGTTGAGGATAGGAAGGTAATTACCCACAACCCTCCCGAAACTCTGTAACAGATACTAATTATTGCAACGATAATCCAACGTTACAAAGTTACCAACGTCGATACGACGTTACTTAAAAAATATCCGTTAGAAAATCGGGCGTTACAAATTCCCTGATTTCGTGTAGTGAGTTGGTCGAAATCAGAGCTAGAAAGAAAACTTCAATTAAGGTATCTCGTAAAAATCCTTAAGAAGTTTTAAATAAGATATCTCTAGATTTATTCTAGTTGTAGAATTATTAGGGTTTTCTTAACTTGGAAATTTATCTTTAGAATCGCCCAAGTTCACTTACGAAAATTAGGTTCACGTACTCCTTGTGTGTACGCATACTGATTGTAAGTTGAAACCCTAATCTACAAGTTTGTCTCGGTATCTACTTTTATCTGGTAGTTGTTCGAAACAAACACAAGATTTCCAAAACCTTGATTCACATCTAAAGGGAAATCAAACTGGTGTTTTGTGAAAGCAAGATAAAAAAGAATCAACGATGTTGTTGCTTCTTCTAAAGAGAACTAACATTCTGCTAGAAGATTTTTAAGAGTGCTTCTGAAGAGAACTGTGTTCTGCCAGAAGATTTTCGAGAATAACTTCTAAAAAGAATTTGTGTTCTACTAGAAGATTTACGAGAAGAATTCTTAAAGAGAATCGGTGTTTTGCTAGGAGTTCTACAAGTGCTTGAATACAGCTGAAGTAGGTATTACATCTAGTCCGAATAGGTAGTAGGAAATTGGTGTAAGAGCTTATAATCAGTGTGTATTTATTCTGGACTAGGTCCCGGGGTTTTTCTGCATTTGCGGTTTCCTCGTTAAAAAAATTTCTGGTGTATGTGTTATTTCTTTTCCGCATTATATTTTCTTTATATAATTGAAATAATACAAGTTGCACGTTTATCAATTACTGTTGTTAAATCCAACCTTGTTTGTTGGATAAGACTTGATTAATCTTAGACACTTGACTTTGATATTTTCACATTGTTAGACCAGTCTGGACTAACCCTGCTTCAAGTGGACACCGTGTTGAAATATTCCTTTAATGATTGTTGCTTAAAGAGGTTTATACACGGTGGGTCTTGAATAGGTTGTGATCAAAACGAAAGATTGTGGTGTATTTGGGTACTCTCGTCTTTTCAGTTTGTTCCTTTAAAAAATTTGGTTATGAAACAATCATTAACAAAAGCATCGTTATGACACATGATGTTGAATTACCAATATTCTTGCAAAAGGTTCATGGTGCCATTTATAAGGCTTATTTATCCTCAAAGGTTCATGATATTTCCAGGAATGAGATGATAATGCCACCAGCCATTGGCACGACAACCTGTCACCAGAAGTTGGCGCTAGTAAGGTTGATTACCTTTGAGGTTCTCCTACTCTAACCATGGGGAGAAAATTTCATCATATATTACCATGATTTTTTTTGGAAAAATATATGTTTAATTTAGTGGTGTAATATCCCATTTCAATCTAATGCACCAATACGATATTTATTTATTAATTAATTGGTTGAATTGATGAACTTTTGTGCTTTTAATAAATTCATTTATTAAACTGTCTCATTTTGCAAAGCATATGGAGACGTACAAGTTGACTATGGTGTAAAAGACATCATAGTAGTTGTAAAGTATTAAAATACTTTAAGAACACAACATAATTGGAATTGAGTTGTGTCAATGGTAGTTTTTCAATAAAATACCAAATTTCTTCTTACAAAAGAGTACTTAGAGTTCAAACTCAAAATATATGTCATATTCTTTGCTACAAGAGCAGAACTTTTACAGCATTAAATGTTTCTGACATAATGATTGATTAGTACCGATCAAGAGAAATTGCTCGTTCAACTTTTGGTAGACGTACCAATACAAGAGCTTATAACTATCGTATATAATAAATACTAATTAGGGTGCACACTGATAAAGTATACGCTGTCAATTTTTAATAACATATATGAGCATGGGTGATTTAAAATTATTAATTATAATATTATGATGAATAATCCGAAGAAAAAAGCTTTTCGGATGACCTACTTGGATCCAAGGTCACTCTCCCATAAAAAAGTTCACATGCATACAACTTTATATGGTGACACTTTCCGCCGTTAGGGGGAGGAAAGCAGCCGTTATAAAAACGTCGTGAATTGGTTTCATCATAATTCTTACACCAATTCGGTATAAGATGGAGAAGTTATTCATGTCACTATGATATTCTTAAAGCATTTTATTCTTACAAGAAGAGTAATTAAATCTCATATGTTGTTGCATTTATTTTGGCATTAGTTTATGTCCCTACATGGCATGCCATGAGTTAACAATAATTGAGTCGTCTACAACTCATCTGAATTTTTGATGAAAAAAATAATATATATTCCTTGATAGAGGAAGCCAATCACGCTGAATCAAAATAGTGCTCCTGGGGAGGCTATTGATAATGTTCTCAATGAGACTATCTAACTACGATCTTTAACTACCGAGCCATATATATCTTCGAAAGAGGAAATCATCCCTAAGTAGACAAGTGGTGTTGATATTAAAGAATGATTTTTATACGCGTACATAATCGTAGTTATTGTCGAACATGTATTCAGAGTAGCTACCTAAATCATCAAATAGTGATTATAGACAAAATCTTTTTTCGCAGAGAAACTGCCGTGAAGTATCGACAATATGTATGGTTTGCTAATAAGGGTGAAAGGCATCCATATTTGGTTGTCCTCTCACTAATAAAGATTTTTGGACATAAATACAAATTGTGAACCCGGAAGGTTACAAGTTTGATGTTTAATTAGTTTACATGAAAGTGTGACGAGAGGAACAAGGACGCTAATTACACAGCGCCACTCGTAGCATTTAGTTTCTACAGATACTTGAGATTTGTTAAATTACATCATCTACTCTTAAATGATTTGAAAATATCCACTTTGGTATGTATTTTGTACCCCGTTGATAGATGAATTTTAAGGGAAACTATTTCTTAAAGCATAGCTCGGTTGAACTCACCAAGCGTTGGTATGTCAAGTTTGATTGTCATATTTTAGTGTGTCAAAACTCATCTAACGTCGCTTGATTATATACTAGAGTCAACTTCATTTAGGTTAGACTAGAAAGTCTAGGAATGTTGAGACATACAGGTATTACTCCGAAGACCTGAAGAATGTGAAGAAGAAGCGAACTACAACGACAACATCATCCTTCCTCTTGAGGTTAGTAATATTGACTTGATCTGTTTCATTCCTAACGTATCTTTCTAGTCGTGCTATATTGAAAACATAACTGCGAAGCTGTATATACTGTACATATTGTATAATACTCAAGTGATGTGACATGGTCATATTTGTATGATCATAGTATTAGGGAATTAGACTACGAAGTATAACGTCTATCTTTTGAACTTTGTAGATATGACATCGACATAATCTTGTATATACTGTTATGATTATGTGAATGGGTTATGGTGAACATTTCATCCTAGGAAACAATGTTTTACATTTGTTTAAAGGAAGTACATTCATGAACTTGTTTTATGAATCGAAGGGGAAATTGTTAGGCTTATTGGTACGGCTATTCATTGCAAATCTTTGGATTACCAATATGTGTGAGATGGTAGAACCGATCGTAACTTTGTTATGTATCTTGGTATAACTAATCCCAATGCTTGACTTATGATTTGGTATGACAAGTTTTTATTAATTGATGTAACATATCCTAAGTAATCACTATGAGATGGTATGATCGATATTTGTAATTGGTGTGACCGATCCTAGTAATTGGTGTGACCGATCACAGAGTGTTGTATAATCGATCCTTGTAATTGGTAACCGGTCCTGGTAATTGGTGTAACCGATCCTGGTAATTGGTGTAAACGATCCCGATAACTGGTGTGACCGATCACAAGCAATACCTTGAGAATATGGTATCGATCCTGGTAATTTATGTAACCGATCCTGGTAACTGATGTAACCGGTCCTAGTAAATTGTGTGACCGATCACAAGTATTTCCATATTGAGGTATAACCGATCCTAGTGATTGGTAGAACCGATTGAACCCATTTATGTGATTTGATATTTGATCAATCACATAGTAGTCTTGGAATACATGAGAACCAATTCTAAACTTGTTTGGAAGTGTGGTATAACCGATTCCAAGAATGTAAATCCATGTAAATATGAATAAGGATTTACAGTGAAAAGATGTCAACATACTTTGAACACGTACAGTAACTCTTATCATTTATTGTTCAAAGATATTCCTTAGCTTTAAACTTGAGTTGGCTGGTATCGTAACTGGGTACTCAAGGAGATCCTGTGCTGAAATAAATTAAAAATATTTTAATTAAGGTTTTTGGTTTTATATGCTTTAATTACCAGCAATTAAACGCATATCTCTAGAGAATAAAAATTAGTAATGTGCATTTATTAATTGGAGATTTTCTATTGAGAGATTTCGGAAATTTTGGACAAGCATTTATTGGTATTAGGAAAACCGAATTTCGCTATTCATTGCATATCTTGAGAATATTTTCGGTTTTGGAAATTCCTTGGTGTCCAAACATCCTTGGTTTATAAATACCTAAGTTTACATTTCTAACAAACCATCCTAAGAGCCAGGCAAACTTCATTCTTGTTGTTTCTGGTGGAGTCGTCTATTCGGAGAGGAAAGTATCCTAATTAGGTGAAATCTCTTACGACCGCTCGTTTAAAGACTTCTGTGGGATCAAGAAGTTCTACGAGTACCGTTGGTGGGAAACTAGATAATTGCAGTGTTATTAGTTTTCGATTGATTTGATTGACGAACGGTTGTTGAAACTTTGATTGCACCTAGTTTGTTTATTCTTGAGAATCTTCTCTTTCGATATAAGATTCACTCAAACTAGATCGAAGTATCGACGGGATCTTTGGAACTATTTGTAGATCTAAAGACCTCTTGTGATAATCCATTGTTAACAGACTCCGTTCTGTGTGTGATTGATCACAAGAGATTCAAGTGTTGTTGTGCAGGTGTTTATTGAAGATTAAAAAAGAATTGAAGATGAAGAAGATTTCTTATTTAGTTCTTATATCTTTGTGTGTGCACAAACCTTGATCGGCTGGGATCCAACTAGAATCGGATTTATTCGATTGATTAGTTGCGTGAGATCGGCATTCTCAATATATCTCTTTGAGATTTATTTCGATTGGGTGCGAATCTAAACTTGACTACTTTGGTAGTTATTGGATAGATTGATCTAACTAGGCAAAGGAGTTTATTAGATTAAACGGAAGAGCCTTTCCGTATGACTTGAGATATCTTTATCTTGAAAGAATCGAAAGAGTTGTTACCAAACAAATTTGTTGTTCCTTTACTGTTTGGAATACGATCCAAAGGAATTGTTCCAGTGCATGCACTCATTGAAGTCGGAAGCACAGGGATACTGAGGAAACTAAGTGAACTAGGGGTAGTTTCTTGGTCTCAACTATAAGAAGTTGGTATAGATTTTGTATAGCGGCTTAATTCTAAGAGTATTCAATTCTTGACTAGGTCCCGGGGGTTTTCGGCACTTGCAGTTTTCCCGTTAACAAAATCTTGATGTGTGATTTACTTTTTTTTTCCAAAATTATATTTGTTTATATAATTTAAAGTAAATTACACAAACGTTAACTCTGCATATACTTGATAGGGATCCTATAGTGTTTGGTTAAGTCCAAACCTATTATCAAGTATCATACTTCGTTGTTGTATTGTCTCGATCTTGTATCCATAGTCGATCACACAAGTTATCTTGTTGTTGTATTGTCTCGATCTCGTATCCATAGATGATCACACGAAGTGTGAACCGATTTGTTATATTGTCTCGACTCAGTCTATAGACAATCACTTTCGGTAGAGGACTTATAGGTGGATAAATAAAAGATTCTGGTGTATTTGGGTAACCTCGTATTTTCACTATTATTTGCCAGTTTTACATGTCATAGTCTGACATAATTGTTTGTTATCGAAGATAACGTTCGTGTAAACTTCGAAAAGATTATCACAGGTTATACTTCCTTATTGAAAGAATTCAAGATAAAAGATCTCGGAATCATGTATTGATAGACGCATTTATGTGTCTATTTTCATCTCTATTGTGTATATTGTTAGTACCCATTTTTGTACTTATTTTGGTATTTTATCTCTTTGTAGGTGTTTTTGGAGAAATAAGCTTTTACGGCGAAATTGCCTCGAAAAGTTGATAAATGCAACCCAATGGAAGAGTGTTATGCGGACTCCAGCAATGGATAAGGGGCGACCACTGGATAAGGGGTAACCTTTCCCATTCACGTTCAATTTCTGTTTTTGGCGGGAAACCAAAACCAAAACAGAAAACATGTTTCT
>JAJJMB010001692.1:488079-566587 GCA_023531105.1 Papaver atlanticum
GGCAAAGGAATAGAGTCTATAAAAGAGCTAGTATTGTTATGAATCATTGTATGAACCAATTGATTGTGAAGTTTGGTTGAATCCTAAGTCCCAGTCTCTCGTAATATTGTTATCATCTTTGTTTATTTGCTATTTTAATCGGAATATAAGTCTAGAATCGAGTCTTCACAAGTCCGAGTTGAACGAACTCTACTTATCACTTTTTACAACAACATAAAATCACATCATGTATCAAACTTATTAAGTATTATAATGGTCTATGATTTTGTCAACTTTAGAAAGTTTTGACATGTTTACATTGATAAGTACGTAACCTCCTAAATAAACTTGTGTAATATTAATCTACTTTCATCTCCGTAACGGGTATGTAACACTCACCCTGGTTCGGATTACGTACTAATTACAAGTTGTTTTTGTCCTTCATTTTATGTATAACTTTATATGTTATACTTGAAATTGTTTGGTAGTGAATTTGTTTGCCAAACATAATTATCACTAATATGGAAGCATTGTGTATATTGGTTTTTGTAGTGCCTCTAACATATAATATTTTATTTGATGGTTTATCCAAGGTCTCGTAAGTAATGAACTACAGATAATCAGTTTTGATTTGCCAAATTGTTAGACGATACAACATCCTTTTTGCAGCAACAAAGATGATCATCTATTATTGTTTGAGGAATATCCCAAGAAATCAAACTACCTCTTCTTCTTCTTCAATTCCTTTGACAAAACTTCAATTACATATCAATTTCTTATTAAATTATTATCTGTTGCCTAGATTTACTCTAATATTAATTAGGGTAAATTTGGGTAACACTTAAATTAGGTTTTTATGCTTTCAATAAAACTTATCCTTGTTCTACAGGGATTTTAGAATCAGGTTTTGTATATATTTCTCCTGATCGTCTTCTAATGGCTGACTATTGTCATTATGAAGAATATAATAGCCTTAATGGCACTTTGTTAACATGTGATGGTATATTCATGTATATCATTGACGACGATCTCCTCCGGCGTAACGTTGATCTCTGCAACTCGATATAAGATCCATGGCTACCGGTTCTAATCGTGATTATGATGTTATGTGCTTATTACTCCTTGCTATGGGAGCATCAAGATTTGAAGAAACTATCCAAATGGTTGGAAAGAGTTCCAAAAACATCCCTCAGAAAACATCTGATTTTTATTTGAATATGTACTCAATACTTTTGATGCATGTTAGATCTTCTGTATTAGAGGCTCTCATTAAATGTATTTTCTACTATTCTTTGTTGATGATGTATGAATTTCTGTCACTTGTTGACAATTTATTAATATAATTAGTCTAGGGGTTTTGTGTAGCCCTCTGTTCCTTCAAAAAAAAATGTTTGAAAGAAATTTACGAAGAATAAAAGATATATCAGATCCTACAAATCAACCGTTGGGAATTTGATAAAGACGAATCAACTTGAGATTTGAAATTAAGTTATGGCAACATAAATGTCGCTATTACCAACAACAAAATTCTTGAGCTGGAGATGGTTGCTAATTAGCTACTTGTGGTACTGTATCGTCAAACCAATCAACTGAGATATCTTCTTTCTGCTGGAGGATATATTAGACTTTATGAGTTGTACTCTTTTTCCTTAGTCAAGGTTTTTGTCCCACTGGTTTTCCTTCTCAAGGTTTTAACAAGGCAACATATTTATGTCCAACTCCTTTTCATAATCTATCTACAGTTGTACTCTTTTTCCTTAGTCAAGGTTGCTAGAGCATTGCTCGGTCAAACTCTCAAGCGTTGCTATCTCAAGCTTGTTTTTCAAGTTTAGTTAATCAAAACTATATACTTGATTTCTAGTTTACTTATATCTATGTCTAAGATTAGAATAGAATGTGTAGTTGAGCTTTGACTTAATGGCGTTCACCAATTGAAGACGAAGATGTACTAAGGGGAGCTTGGAGGAACTTCATCAACAAAAGGTATGTGGAGACTAAAACTTATCTATCACTCAGAAGTCTATTCCATTCTATCTTCTAATGAGACTAAGTCGTATAGCTATATAGACTTTTACATTATACACATTTGATATTTCGAGCTGAGTTTATCTCGCTTATCTATTTCTCTAAATATGTGTTGGAAGCATTTTTGCTTTAGCTATGTTCATCGGATTCTTGACAAGTTTAATTGGAAACAATCTATTGGTTGGAAACTAAATGTAAAGTCAAAAGATGATCATGTGGAAATTTCTTTGAAACATCTTACATGATTTGTGTGAGACAATCATTTGATGTCGACTTGGAAAGTTTCGTATTGATCATTCGATCACTTGAAAATTACTTGAAGCTAATAGTTTATGTGAGACGGCCATTGTCGTCTTCTAAGGATTTTTCAATGATTAAAATGGGAGTTTATAACAATTACCTATGTCTGGATACCACACGGTATGCATACCTAGTATGCGAATTGTATTGGTATAATTCAGGTCCAGGAACCTTGTATGCAAACGGTTTTACCTGTGAAGGTCCGGGAACCTTGTTTGCGTACTTAATATACGAACAGTTTCACCTGAGTTAGGTCCGGGACGGCTGTTTGTGAACTGGGTATGCGAACGGCTGCTTGCGAACGGCTGGACAGGCCAAGGTCCGGATCTTCTGTTCGCGTACCTGGTTTGCGAACACAGTGGTTAAGTTCTAAAATCAGTTATGTATGATTCTCATACTCATAAACTAAAACATTTATGAATTATAGAATGCAACCTTTGTAAACCGTGGATTAATGTTCATGAATTGATTCTTTTATAAGTACTTTGTACGATTACGAATCAATCCGATTTTGTTTCAATTTGTTCATATATATTTCTATGAGATAGTGAACAATTGAACAACTCTATTTGAAACACAATTAGATTCATTTGATTATCTTTCATTATTGATTGATCATCATATTTGATCTAGGAGTGTTAGATGAATAAGGCTAAGATGAAAATGTTCATATGGCTAACTTAGGTTAACTATTATTGAGCCAACTCAATATACACGTTTAGGTACGGTTACCCATATCAAAATATAAGTATATTTCATTTGTGTGTAACAAGCTAAGACCATCTAATGGTGGAGATTAATTTCTTAATTTCTATGCATACTTAGCTTGAATCTTAAATAAGGATTTCATCTAACGGTGAATATTGAATGCTTTGTGACTAAGCTATCTTAGCTTTGATTGTAAGCAACCCTTATTTAAAAGACTATATAAGGGAGAACTCTAGCAACTGGAAAACCTAATCCCGACACTTTCCTGTGTCCTAGTTGCGAACTAGAGTCGATTCTCCTTTAACCTAGGTTTTTCCACAACCATTATAGGTTAACGACTTGAAGACTTCATCTGGGATTCGTGAAGCCAGATCCAACTATTTTCTCTATAGTTGCGTATTCTGATCTTACTTGTTCTATCGTGTTGAGTACTATCTTCTCTAAGATTTGCTCGAGATTTATCTCTGATAGGTAAGATATAAAAAGTAATCACAACAGTTCTTCATCTCAGACTCTTGTGATTCCGAGATAACTTTTTTTGTTAATCAGTTGGGTTATTGTGAGGTGATTGATATTTCTAGGCTGCTCTTCAGGGTATAAGATCGGATTATCAATTGGTTCCTGTTCACCTTGATTTTAATCAAAATGCGGATTAAAAACTAAATAAAGAATAGACATATCTATGGGAGACATATTTGTGTATAAGTCTCCGACTTTGGGTCGTAGCAACTCTTAGTTGTGGGTGAGATCAGCTAAGGGAATCAAGTGCGCAGAATCCGGCGTGGTTCTAGAGGCGTAAGGAGTGTGAATGTACCTTAATCGGTATGAGACTTGATTAGGGCTCAACTACATTCCAGTCTGAAGTTAACTTGTAGTAGGCTAGTGTCTGTAGCGGCTTAATACAATGTGGTGTTCAAAGATTGACTAGGTCCCTGGGTTTTTCTGCATTTGCAGTTTCCTCGTTAACAAAATTTATGGTGTTTGTGTTATTTATTTTCTGCATTATATTTGTTTATATAATTGAAATATCACAGGTTGTGCGTAGTTCAATCAGTTGATAAATCCGACCTTGTTTGTTGGACATAACTTGATTGAGACTTGGGCATTGGTCTTTGGTACCGTCCAAGTTATTTCTCATATTAATCAAGCTCACGGATTTCTATTTATTTGATTTGCTGATTACATTGAGAAATAAAGATAAAGCTCTTTGATATATTTCTTGGTTGAGCTCGCTTTTAAGTTGGTGCTCTCAGAATTATATTATAGTTTAGTCCATACAGATTGCCGAACGAATTATTAGGTGTGGTTGTTATACCCCCGCTTTTTCAATTGGTATCAGAGCAAGCAAACACGCTAATACCTTATAAGTCTGTGTTTGTAGCAATCTGACTCTAAATAAAAATTATGTTTCTATAAAATCTATGAAAGAGAAAGACTTGTCGATCTCGCTTATAGATGAACATTCTGTTCCCACGAAACAAACAAATATTGATTAGTGTTACCATCATTATATTACTGACGAGTCTTACTCTGAAGTAGAAAGGGAAGTAGCCAAAGAAAGTGCATCGATTCTAAATCTTGTTAGAATCCAGGCAGTTGAAATCAATAGGCTGAAACACAAAGTCAATATGATTATTGGTATGGTAAATGATCATGATTCCCAATTAAGGATTCTTCGTGAGGAAAACGCCGAAGTTTATTCATCTAGAATCTTACTCGAGGCTAAACTCAAGGAGGATGCTTTGGAAATTGAACTTCCATTGAGTAAACTCTCTATTCAAAGCAAAGAGTGTTCTGAGGAGTCCACTATACCAATTGCTTCTGACACAACTGAGATGTTAGAAAATGTGACAACTTGTTATCATGTTTCTCTGATAAAATCAGCTTCGTAAACTAAATTACAAACCCTTTATGTTAAAGATGTGTTGATAACCTCCTCTGATCAAGGAATCACCACATCTCGTGGAAGGAATAAATCTTCTAGCGATGGTGTTAAACCTATTCACTCTAATCACTCTGGCGATCAGAAAGTATGTCTCTTTTGTGATTCAAAAGGACATGTTCAACGGAAGTGCAAATCAAGGTTGGATAACAGCCATATTGGTCGACTTGAACATACCTTAGACTTAATACTCAAAGGTGTAACTGACATTCGTATGTCTAAACCAATCGGTTTTAGTACTCACCCTGTGAAACCTTCCAGGAAAGTCAACTCAATTTGCTCTTCTAACGTTCGAACTTGTAATAGTAGCATTAACACAAATCGGTCAAGAAGATGTCAAAAAGTTCATCCTCAGACTAAGAAGGGGGATGTTGTTCAAAGTGTGGAAAGGGTACCAGAAGGTGTAAACAACAATGGAGATGCGAAGGACAACCTAAATCTGATAATTGAAGGATACAAAGATCATATCAACAGGCTGTCAAATTCCTCCAGACAAACTTCTTCGGGTAAGGATTCAAACTTGATTTCATACTTTGATGATAGTAAGTTTTACGATACTTTTTCGCATCAAAAAGGGTTTCCTCCAAAAATTAGAAGAAAAAAGAGGATTAACCAAGAACGTTTTTTGTTTGATGAGCATAATGCTCATACTTAGGTCAATTAATCACAAGGTTTGAAATCTTACTCGTAAAAATCCTGCTGAGTAAGAAGTGTTAATGATCAGGTATACTTATTGGAAAAATGTTCTCTGTTTAGTTGGGTTATATTCTTCTTGTTTACTAGCTAGACTATTGTCCACAGACAACGCTGTATAAGTATTTTCTTTGTTAAAGATTTCTTAAAAAGTGTCTTTTTTCTTAGCTTTACAAAATTAAAATACCTTGTGTGCTACTCTTGTGCTCTAAATTTTCCTCTTGTGAGAATATAAAATTTATTGAGTTAAGATTTGTGGAAGAAAATTTTTCACTTAGCAAAATTTTGTTGTGTTTCTTTTGTTTCCTTGTAAAAGAAACTTTACAGTTTTTCTAATGTGTCACTTTGTGGGTCAAGTTTGTGTCCGTACGCGTACCCGATGTTACATGTCACGAACTAACTCTAAAAAACCCTAAAAAATATATTCCCTAAAAAACCGTTTATACACCTATCCTATTGAGTTGAGTTATCTCACTCTAGGTTATTTTTGCTCATATCAAGAATGTCGTCTCCTTCTCGTTGTTGTGATTTTACGAAAGGGTTTCTAGATAAAGGTATGGGTTACGGTTCCAAAGGGAAGAAGAAAATAACACTGGTATAAGATGACTTTGTCGAATCTCAAACTCTGAGGACTATCTTGATGTCTCATTCTATTATGCACATACCCATCAAGATGTAGAGAATGATAAGATGGTTTCTGCTAATGATTTTGTTAAATATTTTGAGGAAGCAAAAATACAGCTGGTTGATACTATGAAGGGTCTCGATGTGTTACGAACTGAGTTGAAACTGGTTAATTATGACCTGGTTCTCATGAAGACGCATGTTAAAGACCTTCTCAATGAGGATATCTTCTCCGAAGATGTAGTAGATGTTGTTAATCACAAGCTCAAGGGTCTTAAAACCTGTGAGAGATCCGAAAGTGTGCTTTAGTCTTAGCACGCTTTTGTTTTGTTTCTAAGGAGTTGATTTTATATCTAGGAAACTTCTTATGAGAATTTATTCTTGTGTTTGAGAAGGATAACTAGGGTCTAGAATACAAAATATTGTGATTATACATAGCTATTTCAACATTTTTCATCTTGCAATGTTTTTAGATTTATTAATTTAAATTCTAAGTTATTTGGAAGATGATTTTGCAGTATTAATCTTTATTGGTTTTATATATTGCAAAAATACTTTATGGGATATATTGTGTTTACGTCCGTGAATTATGATTATCTCATATAATGCTCAAAAGTTAAGTCTATTATGTCTTTATGCAAATATTGATAAAAGATAGAATGAACTTTTGAAAATTCCGCAGTATTGATCTTTCCCTGATCCACTTTTATGTGAAAGTAATGTATGGCTTTGTAAGTTTCTTATGTTGAGCATTTCCGATTAAATTAATCAATAAGGTCTTCTTGTGGTTAATTTATTCGAGTTTACTGGATACAAATCCATGTGATTTGTTAATGTCCAAAGAAATCCTTCTTTTCTTGTAAAAGCAAGGTCGCTCATGTTGTTCTCTTGGGAATGACATCAAATAAGGGAGAGTTCTTTATTGAACTTGTGCTTAATTGCCAAATCTTTATGGGGAGTGCGGCTGTGGAATATTGTAGGAGTTATCTTGTATCTTTATAAACTCCTTGATGAATACACTAAGTTTCGACTATGTGAAATAATCGAAACAAAGTTGATATGTTCTCTTTTAGTCATGAATTATCTCTTTGAGAATTTCATTAAGATCCTGTAGTTTTCGTACCTTTGCCAATTTATATTGAAAAAAAGGAGGAGAATTAATTGGTAGTTCACACTACATACTTATGGTTTACGGATCATTCTGTAAGGGAAAGTGGTTTTCATTGTGAGATGGAAGTATTGGCTAAGGGGGGTGATACATATCACCATAGTATTATTTAAAAGTTGTGATGCAATTGGAGTTTGATTCTATATAATAATACTATGAAACTGTATAACAATGATTGAGAACATTTGTATTCTTATTTTTATGGCTACGGCTCTTCAACAACAATGATGTTGAGTTGAACACATTCAGAATCGCTGGAGTACTTGGAGTAGCGAAGAATTCAAGGAATGTTGAAGAGCCAAGGAAATCAAGCATGATGGATGAGAAGCTACAAAGTTTATTTATTTTGTAATCCATATGTATTGATAGTTTTGTCACTAAAATTGACAAAGGGGGAGATTGTTAGAGCACTGCTCGGTCGAAATCGCAAGCGTTGCTATCTCAAGCTTGTTTGTCAAGTTTAGTTGATCAAAACTATTTACTTGATTCCTAGTCTACTTATAGCTATGTCTCGGATTAGGATAGAATGTGTAGTTGAGCTTTAGACTTCATGGCGTTCACCAATTGAAGACAAAGATCTACTAAGGGGAGATTGGAGGAACTTCATCAACAAAAGGTATGTGGAGACTAAAACTTATCTATCACTCAGAAGTCTATTCCATTATTTCTTCTAATGAGACTAAGTCGTATAGCTGTATAAACTTTTACATTATACAAATTTGATATTTCGAGATGGGTTTATCTCGCTTATCTATTTCTCGAAATATGTGTTGGAAGCATTTTTGCTTTAGCTATGTTCATCGTATTCTTGACAAGTTTAGTTGGAAACAATCTATTTGTTGGAAACCAAATGTAAAGTCAAAAGATGATCATGTGGAAATTTCCTTGAAACATCTACATGATTTTTGCTAGACAATTATTTGATGTCGACTTGGAAAGTTTCGTATTGATCATTCGGTCACTTGAAAATTACTTGAAGCTAATGGTTTATGTGAGACAGTCATTGTCGTCTTCTACCGATGTTTCAATGATTGAAATAAGAGTTTAGAACAATTACCCATGTCTGGATACCACACGGTATGCATATCTAGTATGCAAACTGTATTGGTATAATTCAGGTCCGGGAACCTTGTTTGCGTACCTAGTATGCGAACGGTTTCACCTGAGTTACGTCCGTGACGGATGCTTGCGAACGGCTGGACATGCCAAGGTTCGGAGTTGTTGTTCGCCTACCTGGTTTGCGAACACAGTGGTTAAGTTCTAAAATCGGTTATGTATGATTCTCATACTCATGAACTAAAACATTTATGAAGTTTACTACATTCCAGTCCGAAGTTAACTTGTAGTAGGCTAGTATCTGTAGTGGCTTAATATAGTATGGTGTTCAAAGCTGGACTAGGTCCCGAGGTTTTTCTGCATTTGTGGTTTCCTCGTTAACAAAATTTCTGGTGTCTGTGTTATTTCTTTTCCGCATTATATTTGTGTATATAATTGAAATATCACAGGTTGTGTGTAGTTCAATCAGTTGATAAATCCGACCTTGTTTGTTTGATATAACTTGATTGACACTTGGGCATTGGTCTTTGGTATCGTCCAAGTTATTTCTCATATTAATCAGGCTCACGGATTTCTATCTGTTTGATTTGCTGATTACATTGAGAAAAAGAGATAAAGCTCTTTGATATCTTTCTTGGTTGAGCTCACTTTTAAGTTGGTGCTCTCAGAATTATATTAGAGTTTAGTCCATACAGATTGTCGAATGAATTATTGGGTGTGGTTGTTATACCCCCACTTTCTCAAAGGTTTTTTTTCTTCTGGGTTTTTCCGACAAGGTTTTGATGAGGCAACGAACTTGAAGAAATTTGCCTAAAGAGATATTCGAAGACATTATTGAAGACAGACTTATATCTTGTTTTGAACAAAGACGACCAGTAATTCTACTTGAAGATCAACATTATGTAACTAGTCTTTCTAGACTTCTATGGGTGCACATCATCAGGGGGAGAACATCAGTATTGTGTGATGGACATTTATACGTGTTGTACTCTTTTTCCATCGCTTGGTTTTGTCACAATGGGTTTTCCGAGCAGGGTTTTAATGAGGCAATATTTGACGCGTCCAACACCATGATATGATTTGTACTCTTTTTCCTTCGTCTAGGTTTTGTCCCTTTTGGGTTTTCCTGCCAAGGTTTTAACGAGGCAATATCATAATAGAGTGGTGTCATCCAAGGGGGAGTGTTGTAAATTAATTCTTTGGTGGATTTCCACCACTCTTACACACCCACCTTATCATCTCCCCCTTCCACCTCTTCACATCCTTCACTTCTTGGTAACCCCCACATTTAGTGTAATAACTTAGGTTCAATACCATAGTTATGAGAATGCATTCCATTACTTCCTAATGTTAATGCTATCTTTATTATCCTCTCTTGTATTAGCCTATAAATATAGGATCATTCCTTTGTAATGGATACTAATATCTAGTAATGAGAAATTCTTTTTTCTTCTCTCTATATTTATTTTGTGCAATATTTTATCTTTTGATTTAGTTTATAGCAAAAACATCAAAAAAATAAAGCAGAACAAGTTGTAGGACAAACAAACAAACTTTCTTCTCGCTTTCACACCCAAAATTCTAGCAGAACACAAAGAATCTGGCAATCTCGATACTGCTCGGATCTGCTTGGATCTAAATAGATCTGAGCAGTATTAATCCAAATCTTAAAGTCTTATTAGTTTTCCTAGTTACAACAAATTAGATACGGGGATTTGGAGTTTCCATAATTCATCTCAAAACCTAAATTTTATCATGCCTAATCCTCTGATTCTCAGCTAAATCTCCTAGTTTGTCGGCCCAAGTACCCTGGTTTAATGCTTGGACTGATAGATTTGTTCCACTTAATTGTTTTATCTCGGGATCTCTTCATTATTTTTATTTGTTGTATTGTGATATGGAAAGAGGTATAAAACCATAAAAATGGCGATTATCCTTCATTGGCCATAATATCCTCTACATGGTTGCTGCTGCGTGTTCTTTTCTCTGGATTAAGTCTCAATTTCAATAAGGTAATCATGATGACGTATTGATAGCCTTATGGATTTATTTATTGATAATCCAGAAGTCATATTTCCATTTTTGTTCTTTATATTTTCGGAATTGCTGAGTTTGTTTGAAGCCTTATTGTTATCATCTTCATGATTGGGTATTTCTCACCTAAACCCTTTTCAATCCAGAACCTCTTTGTATGTATTGCCGATTTGTAGATGTTTTTCTTATCTCCACATAAATCATTTGATTATGACATCACTTCAAGAAAAAAAAATCGTTGCTTCTTAACCAGTTAACCCGAACTCATAAATATAACCCTTCTGTTTCCAAGTTTGTTTCGGTATGTTTATCGTATTTGTGATCGGTTCCTGCGTCCATGAAGTCTCTGTGTGTTGCTTTAGTCATATAATTCATGTGTGTGCACCATGTTCTCCTTAGGAATGGTGTTGTTTTTTTGATTTCATAATCACTTTTGTTCTCTGATTTAGAGTTATGAAAGGCGGTATATGCCTTGTTGTCAGAAGATTTGGGTTTTTACTTCTCAATCAGGTTTAGGATTTTCTTTTTAGTGTGTGTGCTTTGCCATGATCCTAGAGTTATGAAATTTGGTTTGGAGAGACCATTTTGATGTGGTTTGAGGTGCAAAACAAAATTTGGTGAAGCGGTGCTTATTTCAGTGGCCATGATTTTAATTTCGAGATGTGCTTATTACATTGGTCATGATTTTGATTTCGAGAAATATACACTTTGGAGCTAGTATAGATTGATGTCATCCAAAAAAAATTTGACTCGGATAGGAGAAATTGCATTTCTTCTTTACTTCTTCCAAGAATCTTTGGAGTGTTATCTATAAGATTATACACTTTTGTGGATTTTTTTCAACCTCTACAATTTTGGTATGTGAGATCTTTGTGAGCTAAATCCAAGAAAACTGTTAGAGCACTGCTCGGTCGAACTCACAAGCGTTGATATCTCAAGCTTGTTTGTCAAGTTTAGGTGATCAAAACTATAAGTCTTGATTTTTAGTCTACTTATAGCTATGTAGGATATAATGTGTAGTTGAGCTTTAGACTTCACAGCGTTCATCGATTAAAGACGAAGATCTACTTAGGAGAGCTTGGAGGAACTTCATCAACAAAAGGTATGTGGAGACTAAAACTTATCTATCAATCAGAAGTCTATTCTATTCTATCTCCTATTGAGACTAAGTCGTATAACTATATAGACTTTTATATTATACACATTTGATATTTCGAGCTGAGTTTAACTCGCTTATATATTTCTCGAAATATGTATTGGAAGCTTTTTGCTTTAGCTACGTTCATCATTATTTTTGATGAGTTTAGTTGGAAACAATTTATTTGTTGGAAACTAAATAATAAGTCAATAGATGATCATGTGAAAATTTCCTTGAAACATCTTACATGATTTGTGTGAGACAGTTATTTGATGTCGACTCGGAATGTTTCGTATTGATCATTCGATTACTTGAAAATTAATTATAATATAATAGTTTGTGTGAGACAGCTATTGTCGTCTTTTAAGGATGTTTCAACGATTGAAATAGGAGTTTAGAACAATTAACCTTTGCCTGGATACAGAACAGTATGCATACCAGTATGCAAACTGTTGTGGTATGATTCATGTCCGAAAACCTAGTTTGCATACCAGTATGCGAACGGTTTTAACTGTTAAAGTCCGGTTTGCAAACTACTTGACAAGACCAAAGTCCGGAACTATAGTTTGCGTACCCGTTTGCAAACTTAGTGGTTAAAGTTCTAAAATCGGTTAAGTATGTTTTCATACTCATGAACAAATACATTTATGAATTAAGGAATGCAATCGTTGCAAGCCGTGGCTTAATGTTCATGAATTGATTCTCATGAATCAATCCCATTTTGCTTCAATTATTTCTTGTATACTTCTATGAGATATATACAATTGAACAACTCTATGAGTAACACAATTAGATTAATTTGATTATCTTTCATAATTGATTGATCATCATATTTGATCTAGAAGTGTTAGATGAATGTGGTTAACAAAAGTGTTTATATGGCTAACTTCGGTTAACTATTGTTGATCCAACTCAATATACACGTTTAGGTACGGTTACCCATATCTAAATGAAGGTATATTTCATTTGTATGTAACAAGCTAAGACCATCTAACGGTGGAGAGAAATTGCTTTGGTTTTAAGCAAACTTAGCTTGAATCTTAAATCAGGTTTTCATCTAACGGTGAATATTGAATGCTTTGTTTCTAAGCTAACCTAGCTTTGATTGTAAGCAACCCTGATTTGAAAGACTATATAAGGGAGAACTCTAGAAACTAGAAAACCCAATCCCCACACTTTTGTGTGATACTAGTTGCGACTAGAGTCGATTCTCCGTTAACCTAGGTTTTTCCAAAACCATTATAGGTTAACGACTTGAAGACTTCATTTGGGATTCGTGAAGCCAGACCCAACTATTTTCTTTTCAATTGCGTGTTCTGATCTTACTTGTTATATCGTATTGAGTACTATCTTCTCTAATATTTGCTCGAGATTTATCTCCGATGGGTAAGATATAAAAAGTAATCACAAAGCTCTTTGTCTCATTCTTTGTGATTCCAAAATAACTTATTATACTACCATATAGTTAAGTTATTGTGAGGTGATTGATTTTTCTAGGCTATTATTCGGGAATATAAGACCGGATTATCAATTGGTTCTTGTTCACCTTGATTTATCAAAAGACAGAACAAAACTTCATAGGTACTGACAGATTTATCAATCAGAATAGGCTTATCTGCGGGAGACAGATTTGTTTATAAGTCTTCGACTTTGGGTCGTAGCAACTCTTAGTTATGGGTGAGATCATTTAAGGGAATAAAGTGCGTAGAGTCCTGCTGGGATTAAGAGGTGTAAGGAACGCGACTGTACCTTAATCGGTGTGAGACTTGGTTAGGGCTAACCTACATTCCAGTCCGAAGTTAACTTGTAGTAGGCTAGTGTCTGTAACGGCTTAATACAGCGTGGTGTTCAAATCTGGACTAGGTCCCGGGGGTTTTCTGCATTTGCGGTTTCCTCGTTAACAAAACTTCTAGTGTCTGTGTTATTACTTTTTCGCATTATATTTTTTTATATAATTAAAATATCACAGGTTGTGCGTAGTTCAATCAATTGGTAAATCCAACCTTTGGTTATTGATATAAATTGATTGACACTTGAACATTGGTCTTTGGCATCGTTCAAGTTTGTGACTACTCTAGCTTATGCAACTAGTATCACATAGGAGGTGTGGGGATTAGGTTTCCCAGTTGCTAGAGTTCTCTTTTATATAGATTTCAAATCAGGGTTTGCAATCTAAGTTACCTTGGTAACAAAGCATTCAATATTCACCGTTAGATGAAAACCTGATTAGATTCAAGCTAATATCTTTCAACCGTTAGATCGAACTTAGCTTGTTATACACAAATGAAATGTAACTTCATTTAGGTTTAGGTAACCATACCTAAACGTGTACACTTAGTTGGTTCAACAATAGTTAACCAATGGTTACCCATATGAGCACTTTCATATCAACCTTATTCATCTTCACCATAACTAGTTCAAGTGACTCAAATGAACTAGTTAGAGAGTTTTTTAATTTCTTAGATCTCATAGAAGTATACAAGACACAATCGAAGCAAAATCGATTTTGATTCACTCGAATCAATTCATGAACATTATAGCCACGGTTTGCAAAGATTGCATTCCTTATTATATAAATGTTTTAGTTCATGAACAACCCGATTTTAGAAAGTAACCTTCTTAGGTATGCAAATGGGTACGCATACTTAAGTGACCGGATTGAGTTTGTTTTCACTTCCAAACTCCAGCAGGAATTCACGGACATGAGCTTTCCACTAGTATGCGTACGGGTACGCATACATACCCGGATTTCCAACAACCGCCAATACGCGTACGGGTACGCATACTTTAGGTTGTCGATTTTGGACTTTTACACAAATGTGAGAACACACTATGTTTATATCCAAACATGGTTACTTGATCTAAACTCTCATTTCAATCATTGAAACTTTCTTAGAGGATGTTATAATAGTTGTGTTGGAGCATAGCTAGGTTGAACCCACCAAGCGTTAGTGAATCAAAACTCATTTAAAGAGTCACTTGATTATATGCTAGAGTCAACTTCGTATAGGTTAGCTTGAAAGTATTAGGATATGAGACATTACAAGTATTACGTGAAGATTTGAAGAATGTGAAGAAGTAAGGAGCTAAAACGACGACATCATCCTTCCACTTGAGGTTAGTAATATTTAACTTGAACTATTTCATTCCCTAACGTATCTTTCAAGTCGTGCATATTGAAAACAAAACTGTGAAGCTATGAATGATTATACTCTAGTTAGACGTAGTATTAAGGAATACAATACGAAGTATAACGCTTATCTTTTGAACTTCGTATATAAGACATCGACATAATCGTTTGAATGCTATTGTGATTATGTATGGGTATGAGGTGAAGATTTCATCCTAGGAAACAATGTTTTACATTCGTAAAGGAAGTAAATTCATGAACTTGTTTTATGAATCGAAAGGGAAATCGCTAGGCTTATTGGTAATGTTATTCATTGCATATCTTTTGAACTACCAATATATGTGTTTAGTATAGCCGCTCATGACTTGTTTATGTTCTTGGTAAAACTATTCACAAGGCCTTACTTTTGTATTGGTATGACTTTTATTAGTGAACCCGATCTTAAGTAATCACCTGAGATGGTATGATCGATTTGTTATAATTGGTATGACCAACTCTCGGCAAAGGGTAACCGATCCTAGTAAGAGGTGTAACCGATCATAAAATGGGAATCGATCCTTGTAAGAGGTGCAACAAGTTTCTAGATATTGGGAACCGATCCTATGAACATGTGCAACACGTTTTTAGATATTGGGAACCGATCCTATGGACATGTGCAACAAATATAAGTTAGATACCATATATATGTGGGAACCGATCCTAGTACCTAGTCAACCAAGTTTTGGTAACTAGCGTGACTAATTCTAGTACCAACATGGAGGTAGATCCGAAACTTGTGTTTGGTAGAACCGTGAAACCCATGTTTGGTGATTTGATAGGATAATCAATCACATAGTTCTTGGAAGTCAGATGAACCAATTCTAAACTTGTTTTGAAGTGTGGCAAATCGATTCCAAGATTGTAAGTATGAAAGAGGACTTACAAAGTAAAGATGTCGACATACTTTGAACATGTGCAGTAAAGCTTATCTTTTATTGTTCAAAGATATTCATTAATAGCTAAAGGAGAATCCCGGATCGAAAATAAATTGAGAATCTTTTAATTAAGGTTTTTAATTTTATATTTGGAAAATAAAAATTAGTAATGTGCATTTACTAATTGGAGATTCTCTAGTGAGATTTCGGTCAACATTTGGACAAAGCATTTCCAGGAATTATGGAAACCGAATTTGGAATATATTGCATATCTTGAGAATATTTTCGGTTTTGGAAATTCCTTGGTGTCCAAACTTCCTTGGTCTATAAATATCAAAGTTTGCATTTCGAGCAAACTAATCCTCAGAGCCAGCAAAACTACCTAGTTGTGTTGTTATTGGTGGAGCCGCCTATTCGGAGAGGAAAGTAACCTAATTAGGCGAAATCTCTTACGGTCGCTCAGTTTAATGACTTCTTTGGGATTGAGAAGCTCTATTAGTACCGTTGGTGGGAAATTAGATAATTGCGGTTTATTATTAGCTTTCGATTGATTTGATTGACTAACGGTTGTTGAACTTTGATTGAACCTAGTTTGTTTATGCTTGAGAATCTTCTCTTCTGATATAAGATTCACTCAAACTAGATCGAAGTTTCGACGGGGATCTTTAGACTGTTTGCAGATCTAAAGACGTCTTGTGATAATCCATTGTTAAGAGACTCCGTTCTGTGTGTGATTGATCACAAGAGATTCAAGTTGATAGTGTGCAGGTGTTTATTGAAGATCTAAGAAGATTTGAAGATGAAGAAGATTTCTAATTTGGGTTCATAATCTTTGGTGTGCACAATACTTGTTTCGGGTAAAGAGGATCCAACTATAATCGGTTTATCTATGTGATAGATTGAATTGATTAGTTGAGTAGATCGGCATCAATATAATTCTTTGTGATTAAAAGTATTGATTGCAAAATCTTGACAATTACTTTGGTAGTTGTTAATGGATAGATCTAAGAACCTGACAAAGGAGTTTATTGGGATAAACGGAAAAGCCTTTTGTCGAACTCATATCACTTGATTGAAAAGAGTTGTTATCGAACAGATTTGTTGTTCCTTTACTGTTTGGAATACGAACCAAAGGAATTGCTCCAAGTGCGTGACTTATTAACAAGTTGGAGGCGCAGGGATACAGACGGAACTAGGTGAACTATAGGTTTAGTTGCTTGGTCTCAACTATACGAAGTTGGTTTGATTTTGTATAACGGCTTAATCCTGAGAGTATTCAATTCTGGACAAGGTCCCGGGGTTTTTCTGCATTTGCGGTTTCCTCGTTAACAAAATCTTGTTGTGTCTTTTACTTTTCTATTTCCGCAATTATAATTGTTTTTATTATAATTAGAAGTAAAATACACAAACGTTAATTCCTATTTACTTGATAGTAATCCTATTGTGTTTGGTTAAGTCCGAACCATTTATCAAGTAAACATACTTCGTTGTTGTATTGTCTCGATCTTGTATCCATAGTCAATCACACAAGTTATCTTGTTGTCGTATTGTCTCGATCTCGTATCCATAGACGATCATACGAAGTGTGAACTGATTAGTTGTATTTTCTCGACTCGGTCTATAGACAATAACTTTCGGAGAAAGGACTTATAGGTGGAAATTTTCAGATCGAGGTATATTTGGGTACCCTCGTCTTTTCAAGTTGTTATCCATAAACTATTTTCATCAAAGCGATTTTCAAGTTATTGAAATAATCAACATGACTTTCGTCACGAGTAAAGATGAACTTGGCTAAAGCGAAAGCTTACCAACACACATTTCGAGAAATAGATAAGCGAGATAAACTCGGCTCGAAATAGCAAATGTGTATAATTGAAGTCTATATAGCAATACGACTTTTGTCTCAAAATAGGAGATAGAATAGATACACTTTTGAGTGATTTATAAGTTCAAGTCTCCACATACCTTTTGTTGATGAAGTTCGACAAGTTCCCTTGAGTAGTTCTTCGTCTTCATTAGATGAACGCCGTGGAGTCTAGAGAACAACTACACTTACTATCCTAGTTCGAGACTTAGCTATAAGTAGACTAGAAATCAAGACTTATAGTTTTGGCATCTAAACTTGAAAAACAAGCTTGAGATAGCAACGCTTGCGAGTTCGACCGAGCAATGCTCTAACAATCTCCCCCTTTGTCAATTTTAGTGACAAAACTATCAATACATATGGAATACAAAATAAATAAACTTTGTAGCTTCTATTCCAAATGCTTGATCTCCTTAGTTCTTCAACATTACTCGAAATCTTCGTCACTTCCAAGTACTCCAATGATTCCAAATGTGTTCAACTCCGCATCATTGTTGTTGAAGATCCGTAGCTATAACAATGAGAAAATAATAACTCTCAATCATTGTTATACAGTGTCATAGTATTATTACACAACATCAAAGTTCAATTGTATCACAACTTTGACAACAATACTATGGTGATATGTATCACTCCCCCTTAGTTAATACTTCATCTCACATGAAAACCACCCCCCCTTACATAATGATCCGAAAACCATATGTATTTGTAGTGTGAACTACACATTAATTCTCCCTCTTTTTGTCAATAAAATTGGCAAAGGTACGAAAATTAGTGGGATCCTAATGAAATTTCCATAGAGACACTTCATGACCAAAAGAAAAGCACATATCAACTTGTTTAGATGCAATCATATAACCGAAACTAAATGCATTCATCAAGGAGTTTATAAAGATACAAGATAACCCCTATAATATTCCACAGCCGCACTCCCCACAAATATTTGGCAATTAAGCACAAGTTCAATTAAGAACTCTCCCCCATAAAATGTCATTCTCGAAAGAACAACAAGAGCGACCTTACTTTCATAAAAAAAAAAAAAGGATTTCTTTGGACATTACATAAGAATATGAATTTGTATCCAAAAATCTCAATTAAATTAACCACAAGAGAACCCATGATTAATTTAATCGGAAATTCTCACCTAAGAAAACTTACAGAGCCGCACAGTATTTACATAAAGATATGGATCAGGGAAGATCAATACTGCGGAATACACAAAGATTCATTCTATTTTTCATCACTTTTTGCATAACGACATATAATATACTTTAATCTTTGTAAACAAAAGTTCATCCTATCTTCCATCAATATTTGCATAATGACATAATAGGGTTAACTTTTGTTTGTCAAAAGCTCATTCAATCTTTTATCAATACTTGCATACTGACATATGAAAGACTTAACTTTTGACCACGTATGGGACAATCATAGTTCACGGACGCAAACACACATATCCCATAGCAAGTTGCAATATATAAAACCATAAATATTAGTACTGCAAAATCATCTTCCAAATAAACTTTAGAATTTAAATAAATAAATCTAAAAACATTGCAAGATGAAAATCGTTGGAAATAGCTATGTGTACTCACAATAATTGTTATTCCAAACCCTAGTTATCCTTCTTAAAACACAAGAATAAATTCTCATAAGAAGTTTCCTAGACAAAAACAAAAATCGACAAGCTAAGAACCAAAGAAAGGCTCCTAAATCACCAAAACCGAATGTGAACTGAAATCAAATAGTCCTTTCGGAATCCTCACGAGCCTTGAGATCTTTGAGCTTGTGATTGAAAACATCCACTGCTTCTTCAGAGAAGACACCCTCATTGAGAAGTTCTGTAACATGTGTCTTCATGAGAACAAGGTCAGAATTAACCTTTTTCAACTCAGTTCTTAACACATCAAGACTCTTCATAGTGTTAACGAGTTGCAGTTTTGCTTCCTCAAAGTATTTAAGAAAATCATGAACCACTTCAGCAGAAACCATATCCTCATTCTCAATATCCTGATGTTAATAGGCATAGTAGCATAAGGCATTAGGACAATCATCTTCTACTAGGGTTCTTTTCTTCCTCCCTTTGGACTCGAAACCAATACCTTTATCAAGAAAACCTCTTGCAAAATCACCAGAGCTAGAAGATGAAGACATTCTTGACAAAACAAAATAACCAGAGTATGCGTACGTGACTCAAAAGGTTTGGTATTTAAATGGTTTCTTAGGGAAGGTAACTTTTAGGGTGTCCAAAATTGATTCATGATAGTAACACGGGTACCCGTACGAACACACCTTGACCCGAAAACAAAAACTCACACAAAAGGTTGTACTTTTATGTCACGACGAATTTTTTTGGCTACGTGAATATTTTCACAAAATTTTTGCTCAATAAATTTCATATCTCCATAGAGAATCAATTTAGAGCACAAGAGTAGCAAGCTGAAAAAACAAAAATTCAAGAAGAAATTGAAAATCAAAACCTTCGTCAAAACAAAATACAAATACTTATGCAAACATGCTTGAAAAGATAATCCGGCTAGGAACGATAAGAAAATAGCCAGAGAATCAGGAAACACTTTGCCATCAAGTATACCTGACCATATCTCACCCAACCAGGATTTTTATGAGTGAGATTTCAACCTTGTGATTAATTAGCACAAGTATGAGCCTTGAGCTCATCAAATAAACGTTGTTTTCGGTTAAACCTCTTTCTCCTGGTCTTTGGAGGAAAACCGTTATGATGCGAAAAGTTATCATAAAATTTACTATCATCAAAGTACGACGCATAGTATGTATTCTTACCTGAAGAGTTTTGAGTAGAGGGAATTGACAGCCTGTTAATAATCTCTTTATATCCTTCAATTATCATTTTTAGGTTGTCTTCCATCTCTCCATTTTTGCTTCCTTCTTCTGGTACCTTTTTCACATCATGAACAACATTATCTCCCTTTTTGATTGAAGAAGACCCATGAGTTCTTCTTGAACGAATTGGTTTAGGAAGACTGTTTCGTATTTGAACATTTGAGGAACACATCGAATTGACTTTCCTGGTAGGATACACAGGGTGAGTACTAAAACCAATTGGTCTAGACATACGAATGTCAGTTACACCTTTGAGAATTAAATCTAAGGTGTGTTGAAGACGAACAATAGAATTGTCATTCAACCTCGATTTCCTCTTTTGTTCAACATGTCCTTTTGAATCACAAAAGAGACACACTTTCTGATCACCTGAGTGATTAGACAGAACAGTCTTAACACCATCTTTGGGATATTTCTTCCTTCGATGTGATGCTGTAATTCCTTGATTATAGGAGGCTATAAGCACATCTTTTCCAATAGGAAGGGAGTCTGATTTTACTTCTGGAAGTGGAACTCTTTCAGTTGTGACGGAAGCAGATGGTATAGTAGACCTTTTGGAACATCCTTGAATAGAGAGTTTACTCAAGATATGTTCAATTTCCAAAGCATCCTTTTTGAGGTTCGCCTCGAGTAAGATACATGATGACCGAACTTCAGCGTTTTCCTTGCAATGAGCTTTTTATTTAGAGTTACAATCTCTCACTATGCCGAGAAGAACATTGACATTGTTTTTCAACCGATTAATTCTATCAGCCTGGATTCTAACAAGATTTAGAATCAGTTTACTCTCTTCAGTTGCTTCCTTTTCATCAACTGAGTCAGACTCATTTGAAGGGTAATCGGGGTAACACATGTCAATGTCAGTCTATTTCATTAGAACACTAGGTTCGTCTATATTTGAGATTGACAAATCTTTCTCTTTAATAGACATTATAGAAACATAACTTTTGTTTCTGGTGACGCGTTTATCAGAGATAGCATTTCTGTCCATAGAGTCAGATCGCTACAAACACAGACTTATGAGGTCTTAAACGTGTTTTCCTGCTCTGATACCAATTGAAAAAACGGGGGTACAACAACCTCACCCAATATTTTGACTAGCAATCTGTATGGACTAACTCCAATATACTTTCAAGAGAATCAACTAGACAGTCAGACTCAATCTTAATAAAAAGTATATCAAAGAGTTATATCTCAATTTCTCGATTCAATCCGCAATCAAACAAATAGGAATTTGCGAGCCTTATTGAATACAAGAGAAATAACTTGAACGGTACCAAAGACCAATGTTCAAGGATCAATCAATTTCAATCAACAACCGAAGGTTGGATTTACCAATTGATCGATTCAACGCACAACCTGTGATATTTCAATTATATAACAAAATATAATGCGGAAAAGAAATAACATAGACACCAGAAGTTTTGTTAACAAGGAAACCGCAAATGCAAGAAAAACCCCGGGACCTAGTCCAGATTTGAACACCACATTGTATTAAGCCGCTACAGACACTAGCCTACTACAAAACTAACTTCGCTCTGGACTGTAGTTGACCCTAATCAATCTCACACTGATTCAAGGTAAAGTTGCGTTCCTTACGTCTCTGATCCCAGCAGGATAATACGCACTTGATTCCCTTAGCTAATCTCACCCACAACTAAGAGTTGCTACGACCCAAAGTCGAAGACTTGATAAACAAATCTGTCTCACACAGAAAAGTCTATTGAATAGATAAATCTGTTTCCCACAGATATACCTACGAGTTTTTGTTCCGTCTTTTGATAAATCAAGGTGAACAGGAACCAATTGATAACCCGGACTTATATTCCCGAAGAACAGCCTAGTATTTTCAATCACCTCACAATAATCTTAATCGATTAACGAAACAAGATATTATGGAATCACAAACGATGAGACGAAGGTGTTTGTGACTACTTTTCTATTTTGCCTATCGGAGATATAAATCTCAAGCCAATCTTACGATTGTACTCAATCACGATAGAAAACAACAAGATCAGATCACGCAACTACAGAGAAAATAGTTGGGCATGGCTTCACAATCCCAATGAAGTCTTTAAGTCGTTAACCTACAGGGTGATAAGTGCCTAAAGTATATATTTTGAATGTCGATTTCTTATGCTTTTCTTTACTATTTTTCTTGTGTATTATGCTTTGTTTGCATTTTTTAGGTACTTTGGAGTCATGCGACAAGAAAGAGGCAAAACGAGCCTCAATTCATCACTTGGAAACATTAGAGTTGATGGACTCGGAAGCGTAGCAAGGATATGAGCTTGTTTACAATGGCATCGTAACAGTAAATACTGGAAGTAGCACCCGACACATAGTAGTACTCAAGGCTGCCAACTAATTCCAGCTAAAGATTGATAAATGCAGACAGATGTTTGTCAAGGGCCATCGTTTTCACTTTATAATCCAAAACCAGGTCAATCAATTCTCTTCACAAATTGCAGCGACCAAGCCAATTCACAGCCCTCCAACCTGAGTTCCTAGCTGCTGCATCTATCCTTCACGCCGGCAAGCCATTGGGTTCGCACGAGAGTTTTCATGGGTCGAGGCATATTTCAGAAACTGAGAATTACACTGAACTTGTGGTACAAATTGAGAGACAGTTTGACATGGCTTATGGCCAGAGAATACAAGTCTGAAAAGATGAGATGATGCCATTGATTGCAGTGAACTAATGGAGGAGATTGATAAGGGTTAAAGGCAAATTTTCGAAGACAAGAGCAACTCAGTACTGAAGTTATTTGGACAGAGTTTACTCACCGGAATAAACAGGGAAGAACAAGCTTACTGCCATTCGTTTTGGGTGTTGAATGGATTAAATTACTGTGTCATTAAGAGCTCTGAATGATTAAGAGCCATGGGTTTGTGTTAAATTTGAAGTTTGCAGGGAAGGAACTGAATTTGATAGTCTCCAAGGTGCAGCCATTATACATTCCTCATCAGTTTGCGAAATGCACACAACATGCTTGCAGAAATGCCTGAACTAGCAGCTTGGTTCCACCAGGTTTGCCATGGTCGATGGCTGTGTAAGAGGGGCAATTGGTAGTGGCTTGGAGATGTTTTCGACACCAGAGAGACACGGCAGAACTGGGTTGATTAAGGGCAGTCACTAGGTTCTGTGAGAAGGCAATGGGTTGTCAAGAATGAGTTGGTTTTGCATTGAGTCAAGGTGGCTTTGGGGTCGAGTTCTGGCTGAACTACAAGCCGAGAAAGCAAGACCTGTTGCTGCCAAGTTTCCAGCACAGTTCGGGTCCCTATGGCTGGTCGAGATGGGTTAGAAGAAGTTGAATACAACACGGAATAGCGGGTTTTGAATCTCACAGAGATTTCTTTGTCGAGAAATCAGGTTAGACATGTTACAGAAAGTGCTTGTGGCCATTGATATTTGCTGTTGTATGGCTGAGATTGAGGGGTTTTGCGTGTATTAGGAAAGTTGGGTACGATTATTCAGCAAGAATAGAGCTTATATAAAGAGAAGAAAACTACAGATTGAAATCATCCCATACCCCCTCCTTCACGCCTGTTTTGCATCTTCAACAGAGAGGAGCTCTCTGCTCCTCTCCAATCCATTACCACCTGCATCTCCATCTGCATATCATATACCACCAGTGCATACATACCACCTGCATTCATACATCATCTCCATTACCATCTTTGCCACCTGCATATATCCACCAGCTCCATTCCATAGCAGCAGCGACTCCTACTCAAGCTACACCACCAGTTCATCTTAACCCAGCACCATCATACAGTCCATATTACCACCAGCTGGGAGGAGTTACCTGTTCGCATCCATCAACACAGCAGTGAGAGGAGTTTCTTGTGCAGACCACCATCATCGCCATCACCAGTTCGCCAATCACCTTCACCTGTCAGCAGAAGCACAAGTACCTAGAGCTGTTGAGCAGCAAGCTTTCCACTTCACAGCCACCATTCCACAGTTACCAGGCCACGGTTCCATTACCACCAGCAGCGAGCTTCCTCGGTTCACTGCCATACTACCACCTGTTCGCATAACTCCACCAGTCCCCTTGCTGCTGTTACTTTGGTTTGCTTGTTTAGTTTCACATATTTTGTTGTTTCTGTGCCATGAACTCCACTAGCTAATTGCATATTTGATTAGGGACGATTTCGACGTCCGAACTTGAATTCAAATTGATATTTAAATACTTTGTTTCGTAATTTATCTTGTTATTGCTTATTCTCTACCGTGCTAATAATGTTTATGAGTTATTTGTGAATCCTTTAAGTTGCAAATTAAATTGGTTTATGGATGATTCTAATGCTAGTTGAGACCTCTTCGACCCGTAATTGTCTAGAGACTCTTAATACAAGTAGTAATATGTGGTTATTGACGATGGGATTTTGTTAAGGAATCATATGTATTGAATGACACTAGTAGATGAATCGAGCTTTTGTGTTTGTCACTAGGAATAACCTATCTCACGGAACTTAATGCATTTGTTTAAGTCACACCTAGAGAGCGTACTTCTAGGAAACTTGATGAGTAGAATCCGGTAGTCGAGCGCTTCCGTGTCCGGTGAATTCATGAGATTGCGGAATATTTGAGCGTACTAAATATTCTAGGGTTGTTAGTAACAAGGTACCTTGCAGAAACATAGCTATATCAATAAGATTCACGTTTCGTGATTGAGAAAGAGTCCTTGATCATTCTCATCCTCACATTTGCATTAATATTCAGAAATTGAATCGACAACTTTAGCTCAACTCTCCCTTAGGAACGAACCTGCTTGTCATTGTACTACAAATTAGTGTAAGAGAAGTAAGAAATTTATTTTTGCGAGTTCGACACCTCGTCACAGGGTTTCGTGAAAAACCTAAGGTTAAAGGAGAATCGACTCTAGCTTATGCAACTAGTATCACACAGGAGGTGTGGGGATTAGGTTTCCCAGTTGCTAGAGTTCTCCTTTATATAGATTTCAAATAAGGGTTTGCAATCTAAGTTACCTTGGTGACAAAGCATTCAATATTCACCGTTAGATGAAAACCTGATTAGATTCAAGATAATATCTTTCAACCGTTAGATCGAACTTAGCTTGTTATATACAAATTAAATGCACCTTCATTTAGGCTTGGGTAACCGTACCTAAACGTGTACACTTAGTCGGTTCAACAATAGTTAACCAATGGTTAGCCATATGAGCACTTTTATATCAACCTAATTCATCTTCACCATAACTAGTTCAAATGACTCAAATGAACTAGTTAGAGAGTTGTTCAATTGCTTAGATCTCATAGAAGTATACAAGACACAATCGAAGCAAAATCGATTTTGATTCACTCGAATCAATTCATGAACATTATAGCCACGGTTTGCAAAGATTACATTCCTTATTATATAAATATTTTAGTTCATGAACAAACCGATTTTAGAAAGTAACCTTCTTAGGTATGCAAACGGGTACGCATACTTAAGTGACCGGATTGAGTTTGTTTTCACTTCCAAACTCCAGCAGAAATTCACGGACATGAACTTTCCGCCAGTATGCGTACGGGTACGCATACTTACCCGGATTTCCAACAACCGCCAGTACACGTACGGGTACGCATACTTTAGGTTCCCGATTTTGGACTTTTACACAAATGTGAGAACACACTATGTTTATATCCAAACATGGTTACTTGATCTAAACTCTCATTTCAATCATTGAAACTTTCTTAGAAGATGTTATAATAGTTGTTATCCACAAACTATTTTCATCAAAGCGATTTTTTAGTTATTGAAATAATCAACATGACTTTCGTCACGAGTAAAGATGAACTTGGCTAAAGCGAAAGCTTACCAACACAAATTTCGAGAAATAGATAAGCGAGATAAACTCGGCTCGAAATAGCAAATGTATATAATTGAAGTCTATATAGCAATACGACTTTTGTCTCAAAATAGGAGATAGAATAGATAGACTTTTGAGTGATAGATAAGTTCAAGTATCCACATACCTTTTTTTGATAAAGTTCCATAAGTTCCCTTGAGTAGTTCTTCGTCTTCATTCGATGAACGTCGTGGATTCTAGAGCTCAACTACACTTACTATTCCTAGTCCGAGACTTAGCTATAAGTAGACTAAAAATCAAGACTTATAGTTTTGGCAACTAAACTTGACAAACAAGCTTGAGATAGAAACGCTTGCGAGTTCGACCAAGCAACGCTCTAACATAAAGGATTGTGATTCCCAATTAAGGATTCTTCATGAGGAAAATGTTGTAGTTTGTTCTTCCCGAACCTTACTCGAGGCTAAACTCAAGGAAGATGCCCTGGAAATCGAACGTCTGTTGAGTAATCTCTCTATTCAATGTAAAGGATGTTCTATGGAGTCCACTATACCAACTACTTCTGATTCAACTGTGATGTTAAAAAATGTGACTACATGTAATCATATTTGTCTGATGAAATCAGTTTCAGAAGGTAAATTGCAAACCCTTCCGATTGCTAAAGATGTGCTTGTAACTTCCACTAATCAGGGAATCACCACATCTCACGGAAGGAAGAAATCTTCTAACAATGTCGTTAATCCTACTCACTATATATAATCACTCCAGTGATCAAAAACTATGTCTCTTTTGTGATTCAAAAGGACAGGTTTAACGGAAGTGCAAATTGAGGTTGAATGACAACTATTTTGGTCGACTTCAATACACCTTAGATTTAATACTCAAAGGTGTAACTGACATTCGGATGTCTAAACTAATTGGTTTTAGTACACATTCTGTGAATCCTTCCAGGAAAGTCAGTTCAATATGCTCGTCTAACGTTCGAACTTATAATAGTAGCATTAACACGAATCGGTCAAGGGGATTTCAGAAAGGTCCTCCTCAAACTAAGGTATGGGATGATGTCCAAAATATGAAAAAGGTACCGGAAGGTAAAAACAACAATGGAGATATGAAGGACGACCTAAATCTGATAATTGAGGGATACAAGGATCTTATCAACAGGCTGTCAAAATCCTCCAAACAAACTTCTTCTGGTAAGGATTAAAACTTGGTCTCATACTTTGATGATAGTAAGTTTTATGATACTTTTTCACATCAAAAAGGGTTTCCTCCTAAAATTAGAAGGAAAAAGAGGTTTAACCATGAACAATATTCATTTGATTAGCATAAAGCTCATACTTTTGCTAATTAATCACAAGGCTTGAAATCTTACTCATGAAAAATCTTGTTGAGTAAGTTATGCTAATAATCAGGTATACTTATTGGTAAGTGTTTTCTGTTTAGTTGAGTTATTTTCTTATCGTTCATAGCTAGACTATTGTTCACAGACATCTTTGCATAAGTATTGGTTTGTTTCAAAAAATCATTTCAAGTGTCTATGCTTTCTTTCAATTTTTTTATGCTCTAAATTTTCCTCCTGGGAGAATATAAATTTTATCGAGCCAGGATTGATGAAAGAAGATTTTCACATAGCAAATTTTTGTTGTGTTCCTTTTACCATGTGAATGGATTTTTTTTTTTTTTTTTTTTTTTTGGTTTCTTCTTATGGGTTAAGTTTGTGTTCGTACGGGTACTCTTGTGTTATGTCACGAACCGACTCTAAAAACCCTAAAAAATATACTCCTTGTGAAACTGTTCATATACATATCCTATTGAAGTTGAGTTATCTCACTCTAGGTTATTTTCTCACATCAAGAATGTCATCACCTTCTCGCACTTGTGATTTTACGAAAGGGTTTGTTGATAAAGGTATGGGTTACGGTTCCAAAGGGAAGAAGAAAAGAACCCTAGTAGATGCTGGAGATGTCAAAGCTCAAAATCCTGATGATTATTCTGATGTCTCATGTTATTATGCATATACTCATCAAGATGTAGAGCATGATGAAATGGTTTCTGCTGAAGTGGTTCATGATTTTCTTAAATACTTTGAGGAAGCAAAACTGCAGCTCGTTGATACTATGAAGGGTCTCGATGTGTTACGAACTGAGTTGAAAAAGGTTAACTCTGACCTTGTTCTCATGAAGACACATGTTAAAGATATTCTCAATGAGGATATCTTCTCCGAAGGAGCAGTAGATGCTGTCAATCACAAGCTCAAATGTCTTAAGACTCGTGAGGGTTCCGGAAGTGTTCTTTGATTTTTATTAGAGTTTGTCTTTTTGGTTCTTAGGAGTTGATTTTATTTTTTTAGGAAACTTATTATGAGAATTTATTCTTGTGTTTTAAGAAGGATAACTAGGGTTTGGAAAAGCATATATTGTGATTACACATAGCTATTGCCAACGATTTTCATCTTACAATGTTTTATATTTATTTATTTAAATTCTAAGTTATTTGGAAGATGATTTTGCAGTATTAATCTTTATTGGTTTTATATATTGCAAAAATATGTTATGAGATATGTGTGTTTACGTCCGTGAACAATGATTATCTCATATATGTCAAAAGTTAAGTTTATAGCGTCATTATGCAAATATTGATAAAAGATAGAATGAACTTTTGAATATTCCGCAGTATTGATCTTTCCCTGATCCACTTCTATGTGAAAGTATTGTATGGCTCCGTAAGTTTTCTTATGTTGAGCATTTCCGACTAAATTAATCTATTAGGTCTTTTGTGATTAATTTATTCGAGTTTTCTGGATACAAATTCATGTTTCATGTAATTTTTTAATGTCCAAAGAAATCCTTCTTTTCTCGTAAAAGTAAGGTCGCTCTTGTTGTTCTTTCGGGAATGACATTTTATGGGGGAGAGTTCTTAATTGAACTTGTGCTTAATTGTCCGTGGGGAGTGCGGCTGTGGAATATTGTAAGAGTTATCTTGTATCTTTATAAACTCCTTAATGAATACACTAAGTTTCGACTATGTGAAATCATCGAAACCAAGTTGATATGTTTTCCTTTAGTCATGAATTATCTCTTTGAGAATTTCATTATGATCTCGTTAGTTTTCATACCTTTGCCAATTTATATTGACAAAAATGGGGAGAATTATTTTGTAGTTCACACTACATACATATGGTTTACGGATCATTATGTAAGGGGGAGTGGTTTTCATTGTGTGATGAAGTATTGATTAAGGGGAGTGATACATATTATCCTAGTATTATTGTCAAAGTTGTGATACAATTGAACTTTGATGTTGTGTAATAATACTATGACACTGTATAACAATAATTGAGAACAATTGTTTTCTTATTGTTATGGCTACGGATCTTCAACAACAATGATGCTGAGTTGAACACGTTCAGAATCACTGAAGTACTTGGAGTGGCGAAGAATTCAAGGAATGTTGAAGAACCAAGGAAATCAAGCATGTCGGATGAGAAGCTACAAAGCTTATTTATTTTGTAATCCATATGTATTGATAGTTTTGTCACTAAAATTGACAAAGGGGGAGAACGTTAGAGCACTGCTCGGTCGAACTCGCAAGCGTTGCTATCTCAAGCTTGTTTGTCAAGTTTAGGTGATCAAAACTATAAGTCTTAATTTCTAGTCTACTTATAGCTATGTCTAGGATTAGGATAGAATATGTAGTTGAGCTTTAGACTTCACGGCGTTCATCGATTGAATACGAAGATCTACTGAGGAGATCTTGGAGGAACTTCATCAACAAAAGGTATGTGGAGACTAAAACTTATCTCCTCAGTAGATCTTCGTCTTCAATGACTACAACTTATCTATCACTCAGAAGTCTATTTTATTTTATCTCATATTGAGACTAAGTCGTATAGCTATATAAACTTTTATATTATGCACATTTGATATTTCGAGCTGAGTTTAACTCGCTTATATATTTCTTGAAATATGTGTTAGAAGCTTTTTGCTTTAGCTATGTTCATCATTATTCTTGACGAGTTTAGTTAAAAACAATTTATTTGTTGGAAACTAAATAATAAGTCAAAAGATGATCATGTGAAAATTGCCTTGAAACATCGTACATGATTTGTGTGAGACAGTCATTTGATGTCGACTCGGAATGTTTCGTATTGATCATTCGATCACTTGAAAATTACTTATAAGTTAATAGTTTGTGTGAGACAGCTATTGTCGTCTTCTAAGGATGTTTCAATCATTGAAATGGGAGTTTATAACAACTAACCTTTGTCTGGATACAACACAGTATGCATACCAGTATGCAAACTATTGTGGTATGATTCAGGTCCAGAAACCTAGTTTGCATACCAGTATGCGAACGTTCTTACCTGTTAAAGTCCGGGAACCAAGTTTGCATACTAGTATGCAAACGGTTCTACCTGAGTTAGGTCTGGGACGGCAGTATGCATAACAGTTTGCAAACTGCTGGACAAGACCAAAGTTTTGAACTATAGTTTGCGTACCCGTTTGCAAACTTAGTGGTTAAAGTTCTAAAACCGGTTAAGTATATTTTCATACTCATGAACAAATACATTTATGAATTAAGGAATGCAATCTTTGCAAACCGTGGCTTAATGTTCATGAATTGGTTCTCATGAATCAATCCCATTTTGCTTCAATTGTTTCTTGTATACTTCTATGAGATATATACTATTGAACAACTCTATGAGTAACACAATTAGATTCATTTGATTATCTTTCATAATTGATTGATCATCATATTTGATCTAGAAGTGTTAGATAAATGTGATTAAGACAAAAGTGTTCATATGGCTAACTTCGGTTAACTATTGTTGAGCCAACTCAATATAAACGTTTAGGTACGGTTACCCATATCTAAATGAAGGTATATATCATTTGTGTGTAACAAGCTAAAACCATCTAACGGTGGAGAGATATTGCTTTGGTTTTAAGCAAACTTAGCTTGAATCTTAAATCAGGTTTTCATCTAATGGTGAATATTGAATGTTTTGTTTCTAAGCTAACCTAGCTTTGATTATAAGCAACCCTGATTTGAAAGACTATATAAGGGAGAACTCTAACAACTGGAAAACCTAATCCCCACACTTATGCGTGATACTAGTTGCGACTAGAGTCGATTCTCCCGTAACCTAGGTTTTTCCAAAACCATTATAGGTTAACGACTTGAAGACTTCATTTGGGATTCGTGAAGCCAGACCCAACTATTTTCTTTGTAGTTGCGTGTTCTGATCTTACTTGTTTTATCGTATTGAGTACTATGTTCTCTAAGATTTGCTCGAGATTTATCTCCGATAGGTAAGATATAAAAAGTAATCACAAAGCTTTTCGTCTCATTCTTTGTGATTCCACAATAACTTCTTCTACTACCATATAGTTAAGTTATTGTGAGGTGATTGATATTTATAGGTTGTTCTTCAGGAATATAAGACCGGATTATCAATTAGTTCATGTTCACCTTGATTTATCAAAAGACAGAACAAAACTTCATAGATACTTCTGTGGGAGACCGATTTATCTATCATTATAGACTTATTTGCGGGAGACAGATTTGTTTATAAGTCTTCGAATTTGGATCGTAATAACTCTTAGTTGTGGGTGAGATCAGTTAAGGGAATCAAGTGCGTAGAGTCCTGCTGGGATTCAGAAGCTTAAGGAACGTGAATGTACCTTAATCGGTGTTAGACTTGGTTAGGGCTCAACTACATTCCAGTCCGAAGTTAACTTGTAGTAGGCTAGTGTCTGTAGCAGCTTAATACAGTGTGATGTTCAAATCTGGACTTGGTCCCGGGGTTTTTCTGCATTTGCGGTTTCCTCGTTATCAAAACTTCTGGTATCTGTGTTATTTCTTTTCCGCATTATATTTGTTTATATAATTGAAATATCATAGGTTGTGCGTAGTTCAATCAATTGGTAAATCCAATCTTTGGTTGTTGATATAAATTGATTGACACTTGAACATTGGTCTTTCGTACCGTTCAAGTTATTCTCATACTAATCAGTTCACGGATTCCATCCTGTTGATTTGCTGATTGATTTGAGAAAGAGGTATAACTCTTGGATATCTTTCCTTGATTAAGTCTGACTGTCTAGTTGATTCTCTTGGAATTATATTGGAGTTAGTCCATACAGATTGTCGAACGAAATATTGGGTGTGGTTGTTAGACCCCCGCTTTTTCAGAAACAATAGTGACCGCCCTTCATGCATACTTCAACCTCAGCAATGTTTTCATCTTCAAGGCTTACGGCTGGTTTCTCACTGCGCTTCGAAAAACGAAGAAATAAACTTGAAAACCTTAATGGCACAAGATTCGTAGCATCAATAACAAAGCAATCAACAACACAATTAGCAGCAACAACATTTAGAACTCTTGCGAATAATAAGCAACATGCAAAAATCGGCGAGAGAAGCTCTGTGAATTGGCAACAGAATCGGCAACGGAATCGGTCATTACTTCTCAGATTTTTCTCGTTTTTAGTGGTTTTCTTTATTAATTCAGGTGCTTTCTTTGATACATCTAATAATAGTGTTACTACGATGTTGATTTTAACCATTAAATGTTACTAAAATTGTCTCAAAATCAAAAATTGAGTAGAAATGGAATCTGACGCTACTTCAAAAAAAAATAGTTCAAATTTTAGAGTTTCATCAGAAAACAATCAGAGGGTTCCGTCTTTGTTTATTCCTGATGAAATTATTGATGATTGTTTAGATGAACGGAGATTCAGTTTAATAAGCAGATTGGATTTTGTGAAACTGAAGATGGAGGTAGCAGAATCGATCCTACGCAAGCAATGGTTCCTTAAAGGTACTCTTCAGCTTATTCCTCTAGGTAAGGGTTTCTTCATAATAAAATTGGATAATGATGATAAAAAGAAAACTATCTTGGGAGGTTTATGGACGGTTGAGAATCAAACACTGAAGCTTAAACTCTGGGAACCAAATTTCAATTCTAATGATCAAAAATCTTCTTAAGCTTTTTTTGGGGTTAATTTTCCAGGTTTAAGTATTGAATATTGGAGATGAAACTACACTAAAGAGGGTTATTGGATTTTATGCTAGTGTCTTAATGGAGATGGATTTGGCAAAATCAATTCCGAGTAAAATTTGGGTTGAAACTAAGTATAGGAAATTTGAACAACTTATTCAGATTCCTAAACTGCTTTAGAAGAAATTTTTGGTAATGATTTTTTTCCTCCTTTAGAAGTAAATAAACTTACAAGTCTAAATAAAGAAATTTCTAAGGAGATATCAAAGGATGTAGCAACGATCAAGACATCAAGTAATACAAAAGCAAATACTAAGACAGTTATTAGTATCATCACAACAAGGAAACAAGCTGCTGCAAAAAAAATGGTGAAAGAAAATCAAGGTAAGAGGAGTCATGTAACTTCTCTCCCACTTCCCTCTCAATGAAAGTATTATTCTGGAATATCCGAGGATTGAGGAGAACTAAAGCCAAGGATAAACTAAGAAGTTTAGTACAAAATTTTAGTCCTACATTAATATGGACTGCAAAGCCTAAGGTAAGAGTTAAAAATGATTTCTGCAAAAAATTGAAATTGCCTGGAATGAATCATTTAGTTATTCATAACTCAAGTGCTGAAAAGAAGGTCAATATCTGGTTGTTTTGGAATGCTTCAATATCTACATCAGTAGTTGTATCAAATACAAACAAGTTATTACTGTAAATATGGGTGGTATCATGGTTTCAGGGGTTCATGCTGACACATTGACTATAAATAGAAGAGAGCTTTGGGAGGAATTAGTAGAAATTAGTACAATGTATCTTCCTTGGTTACTAATTGGTGAATTCAATGCTGTACTAAAAATGGAGGAAAAAATGGGTGGCAGACAACCCCTGAGAGTTTCAATGATGGATTTCAATAATTGTATAAGTGCTTGTAATCTTCTGCAAGCTGAAAAAACTAGACTGGAGTTTTCTTGGAGTAACAATAGAGCTGGGAAGAAAAAAATTGTATGTAATTTGGACAGAGCTTTTATGAACTTAAAATGGATGAGCTTATATCCAGAATGGGGTTATAAGGTGGGCATTGGAGGAGTTTCAGACCATAGTCCTTTGATGGGTGCTAATGCTAATATTCCTAAACCCTCAAATAATGCTCTTTTTAGAGTACTTAAAGTTTGGTTCAACCATCCTGGTATCAAAGAGCTAATTGAAAACTCATGGAATGAGGAAATGCAAGGTAATCCAGCTTACATCTTTGCTAATAAACTCAAAAGATTGAAAGGAGTTATAAAACCATGGAACTGGAATGTCTTTGGAGATTTTAGAGAAAAAATGAAGCAAGCAGAAGAAGATGTATTACAAGCATTTATTGTTTCTGATCAAAATCCTGAAGATTTAGTGTTGCTGAATAATTTGGTGACTGCAAGAGGAAGACAAGAAATAATTGCACAATAACATAAAAAAATATTGCAGCAAAAAGCAAGGGTGAAGTGGGTGAAATATGGTTCAGCAAATACCAGATTTTTTCATACATCAATCAAAATAAGACACAATCAGAATGCTATACATGAACTAGAAGATCAAAATAAAATTATGGTATCTGATCAAAAAGGAATTGCTGATATGTTGGTGAAATATTATGAGGAAAAATTTAAATACCAAAAGGTTACTTTCTCTGAACACTTGTTCAATATATTACCAAAAATGTTAACCAATGAAGACTGTGAAGTAATGGATGCCACACCAACAGACATGGAAATCAAAAAAGTTGTTTTTGATCTAGACCCTAATAGTGCACTAGGCCCAGATGGATTTCCAGGTTCCTTCTACATATCATTTTGGGATATTATTGGTATGGATGTCTGCAACATAGTCAATACTGCTTGACCAAAGGATTCATTCCAAAAGGTATAAATTCAAACTTCATTATGTTACTTCCGAAGGTGAAGGGACCAAAAAAAACACATCAATTTAGACCAATTGGTCTAGTTAATTTTAGTTTCAAAATATTCACAAAAATAATAACATTTAGAATGAGCTTATTCCTTGATAAAGTGATTTCTCCACAACAAGGCGCCTTTTTCAAAGGAAGATGCATTCAAGAGCTGATAGTATTGGCATCAGAAATGATTAATGAAATGGAATATAAAAGGAGAGGAGGCAATGTAGCTCTCAAGCTTGATATAACTCAAGCATTTGACTCATTGAGCTGGGAATTCCTTTTTGAAGCTATGAAGAGATTTGGTTTCTCAAATAAATGCGTTCAACGGTTAAATGTGTTGTTCAAATCTACAAGACTCTCTGTTTTGGTGAACGGTGGTCCAGCTGGATTCTTTAAAGTTGGTAGAGGTCTTCATCAAGGTGATCCACTCTCACCTATTCTTTTCAGTTTAGCAGAAGGTGTTGAGTAAGAACTTATCTCACTTCATCAACACTTGAAAAATAACTCCAATGGTCATCAGAAATGGTATTAGTCCAACTCACATTTTCTTTGCTGATGATGTCTTTATTTTCTGCAATGGTCATAAAAGAAACTTATCCAACCTAAAGTCACTCTTAGTGAATTATCAACAGTCATCTAGTCAGTTAGTGAATAATCTAAAGAGCAAATGCTTTGTTGGAGGAACAACAGAAGCTAGAAGACATCAAATAGTTGCAGAATTTCAAATGTCCCTTTCTGATTTCCCTGACAAATATTTAGGAGTTATTCTGAATCCTGGCAGAGTAACAACTAATAAAGTTTGGAGTGTGGTGGAAATGCTACAAGAGAGACTTGCAAGTTGGAAAGGACAACTGTTTTCTTTTATGGATAGATTGATACTCATCAAACATGTTCTGTGTAGCATACCTATTTATAGCATGTCGATTTATGAATGGCCAGTGGGTATGATTAAAATATGTGAGAGGACTATTAGAAATTTTCTTTAGTCTGGAGATCCTTCTATAAGATAAATGGTGACATTTAAATGAGATAAGGTATGTACTCCTTTTGAAGAAGGTGGTTTAGGCATCAAAAAATTAGAAGTGATAAACAAATCACTATTGATTAAATTACTTTGGAAAATGCTGAACTCAGAGGATGAGTGGTCAAAGTGTATGTTAGCTAAATTCACAAAAGCGGATGGAAGCTAGCGTACTTCATATATAAAATCATCAATCTGGCCAGGTATCAAATGGGTACTTAGTGATGTGCAACAACATACAAGGTGGGTTGTAGGTGATGGGAAAAATATTTTTGTGTGGAAGGATAACTGGATTAATGAAACAGCTCTAATTAATATATTTCATGGTAATGAGTTCATCATGGAACATGAAGATATGACAGTTGCAGAACTAATTTGTGATGGAAAATGAAGCATCCCTGAAGAGTTCCTGAATTTTTTTCAAATTAGAAGAGCTTCCATTTTTAGACACTGCATCTGATAAAAGAATATGGAGTGGAGAGTTATCTGGAGAATTCACAACAAAGTCAGCTACTGAAATAGTAAGAAATAAATATCCTAAGTTCTGCTGGTCAAAATCCATCTGGAACAAATGCCTGCATCCAACTACTTCCAGTAATGTATGGAAGATTTTAAGAAATTCAAATGCTACAGATGAGAATATTAAGAAAAAAGGGATTAAATTAGCTTCCAGATGCAGCTTATGTCATTCAGCTGAAGAAACAATGGAACATATCCTGTGGTATTGCAATTTTAGTGAATTTAAATGGAGATGGCTTGGAGGTATGTTCTTATTCATCAATCCTACTTCATATGATAATATTTTGAACTTTTCTAAACACAAAAGTAAAGCAGTGAAGGAAATTTGGTTGGTAGAAGCTTCAATTACTATTATGGAGCTGTGGTTCACAAGAAATATAATCATTTTTGAATCTGCATTACTTGATGTTACAAAATTTAAGAAAAGAATTATTCAAATCACTAAAGATTGTGACATTAGAATGACTGATGACGTGTGGGATACAAGTTATGATCACCGAATCTTAAGAAATTTTGATCTTAAGAGAAGATACATCAAGAAGCAAAGAATCATGGAATTACATTTTACTCTGTCGATGGGTAAACAACTTCTAATCTGCTGTGATAGAGCCTCTAAAGGAAATTCAAGTGTTGCTGGATATGGTTTTATCTGCAGACAGTCTTCAGGTAGCTTCCTTTTTGCACGAATTGGAATATCTACAAACTTTATTGCAGAAGCAGTAATCTGTTCTTTGGAATGGGCTGTAGGAAATGGTCACAGGAATGTTCTTATAAGAACTGATTCAAGTGTTGTCATCTCTTCTTTCACTACTGGTAATACTCCATGGTTTGTACAGACAAGATGTAACAAGATATGTCAGTTGCTGCACATATGGAGCTTTGAACATAATTATAGAGGAATCAATTTTTCAGCGGATAAGTTAGCAAAATATGGAGCAATATTAAGTGCTGGTACAACTGTAAAATACTCTGAAAAGCCATACTTCTTAATCAATCTTGAATCTCCATTACAAGTTTATTATCATTTTTGTTGAGTTTTGGGCTTTTAGTGTATATTCCTTTTATCTGAGATCTCAACATGTTGAGTGTCTCTCCTTTTTGTAATTATTGAGTTACTGTTTGAGTTAATGAAATAAGCAAAAAAAAAAAAAAAAAAAAGCAACAACATTTTGTCAATCCAATGGAATAGAACTTACTTCAGCGATATCTAGTAAAGAAGCTTAGACAAGGTGTGTTTTGGGCTGGCAAACTAATTCTTAGCTTTGTTAGCTTTAGCTTTTGTTCTCAGCCATCTTAATTACTCTTAGTAACTCATAGTAGTCTGGTTCCTTCTTGGTAGACAGGTTTTCTATTTTTAGTTTCACTATAATTTATTTTTGAAGCAAATTTGTTGTTATTTACTTTGGGTTAGTCTAGTTGGGTCTGTAACTCCGTCTGTATTTGTTTTACTTCGGGTAACCTTTGTAATGGAAGTATTAGTATTATTAGCACTAAAAACTTCAACGGCATAGTTTGGATACTACTTCAAGACACTTTCAAAGTTAAAGACTAAGTTTGAAGTTATGGATGAAGCTGAACAACAAAGAGGTAGACAGATACCGTACGGGAAGTACTCCGCGGTATCCGGATACAAGAGCATGACTAACATCTCGGATCAATTGCACTGGAAACCATCACCAACATCATGGACACAAGAATTCCATCAAAAGTACAGCTTTTCTTGTGGAAAGCATTCGTCAAAAGTCTATGGACCCTGGACAACCTCATCCAGGTCGATCTCGTCAGTTCCAATATTCACCCCTGCTGCAATTTAAATCCACAGATAACTACTTGCATTTTGCCTCACTGTCATGTAAACATAGATTTCTGGCGACGATCCAATTGTACTTCAATGTTTGTGTATCGCATACTCCCTTGTAATAGCCCTCTAGTAGTTTAATAAAATTTCATGCTTCAAAAAATAAATATGTATACAAGTACATATGTGCAGAAAAAATATGCACAATCAGTCAAATCATGAAAATGAGTTTATAAAACTTTTTTCTAAAGATGAACAAATACATTAATATGAAGTTAATCGAAATGTATCCACAACTAGCACATGTGCTAAAAATATCCACCACTAGAATTTGTATAGGAAATATCCACAACCAGATGGTTATTTTGGTCTTCCCGCATTTAAGATTGTTTCATAATCATGAGAATAAATTGCATAAATATTTTTATGATCCTATGACCAAGCGAATAAGACACATATTTTTGAGGATCATAAGAATAATTAACTCAAAATTAGTTAAATAACGCTTGATTAATTTCTTATTTGACCTTTTTTTTCTAATAAGTTGTTTGAAACACGTCCAGAAGTTGCATTTTGACTTTTGGAAACAAAAAAGTCAGAAATTAGTTTGGATACATAATTTCAAAATGAGAAAGATTAATTTTTTGTGAAGCAAAATATTTTAGCTTCTGACTTCTGCATACTTCTACTTCTAGTATCCAAACGCGCTATAAGTAAAACTAAACAGCAAATTATTGACCCTTAATTTTGCATACGGTAAAATGATCACCCTTTAATTCACCCTTTAGCAAACCCCAAATATGGATTCCTCAAAACAAAAAATCGCTCTGCCCTCTCTCCTCTTCTAATGGCTCTTTTTCTTCAAACTATTCTCTCAAAAAAAAATAATTCAATCACCTTTCTAATCTACATGCTTTCTGAGTAATCTCCCCCATCTGGGTTTCGTCCCTTAGCCAGATGGAGAACAAAGAGAAGAGAATGATATGATCTAAACTCGTTCTGTTCTTGATAGATCCATCCTTTGAGTGGGAAATAATTTGGGATTTGAAATCTTTACATCATCTGCATCCATCTTCATTTTTTTATTTTTTGGGTAACATGATCTTCCTTTAATCTTACCAATACCCATTTGCATATTTTAACACTTCCATTAACTGTTTAAAGACTTTTTATGTATCATTATCATAGCTCCGAACATCTCATCTTAAGGGTTCAAATTTGTTTCCCCTTTCATGAGTACTGTTTTTATTTTCATGGTTTTCGATTAGTTGTTCATCAAGTCTTCAGAAGGAATCTTGGTATCTTATCTATACCTCTCGCTATTTTAGCGGACAATCTATCTAACTCTTCATCTGGACCTATCTTTTCATCTATCCTTTTGTCGGATATCTTGCTCTGGGGGCTCTTTCAGTTTCATCTGGCCCAATGCTCAAATGCGTTTGTTTTCTCAGTTCCGTTTAGTTGGGTCTAAGGGATGTCCTTTATAGATTATCTCTTAGGGTCTCTATCTTTATGATACAAGTTCAATCTTGTTCAATTTTTTCTTAAATTAGTTTTTTCCGATCTTCTTCTCTGGCTCTCTTTTTTTTCATCCTCTCTTGGGAAGTTAAGTATTAGCTTTTAGTAATTATCACAAATAAAAATCAGATTTCTTAACGGATAAAAAGACTTAACATTTCATTTCTGAGTAATTGTTCATCACCGACAGTAAACACATACTAATACCAATAGTCTAGAAAAAACATAAACTTGAAACATTGACTTTTAACATAGTAGATGGATAGATAAAACTAAGTAAAATAAGAAACTACACTGTCAAGCTTATCCTTTATTCATCTTCTTCTTCCTCTTGAAACCCTCCTTCGCGGACCTGTTGATATATAGCAGACTTCCCATGAACATAAGCATAATCCAAACCAGGTGGATACTCTTCATAAAATATTGCATCCTTCACAGGTTTGGCAGTGACCAATCTTTCCTGAATTTTCTTGATCTTATCTTTTCTCAATTTCGCCTTCTCTTCCCCGCTCAAATTACATAAATCTAGCCTCTGAGCCTGAGAAAGATACATGAATGTCTCTCTTCGACAAATAACGCATCTATAATATTGAATCTGATATAGTTTCCCGTCACGGCAGCGTATGGCTCTTGTTGAAGAAATTCGAGGATCAATAGGAAGAATAGAATGATTACAAGCCATGATCCTTTCTTTTCTTTAGAACTCCTTCACCTTTGAAATTTCTCTATGCATCTGCATATTCTTATACTAGAGACTAACCTTCAATATACCATAGCATTAACTCCATTAGACTTCTACATGCTTTGGTGTAGTAACTCATACACGTTTTATCCCCTCGTATTCTCCCATTTTCAGAATGAATTTGATTAGTGGCACTAAATAACAGTGTCTCTTCATAGCATAGTCAGTCCCTAGCCTAAGATAATTCATCTAGTCTGATTTGTAACCCTTCTCTAAGTTGTCTCTTGACTATTTATCTGAATTTCAAATTAGTCAAACCAAAAGTATAATTTCCTTCTTTTATTACCTAGTTTTATCTCGGGACAGTGTAAAGCCTGATCCTAGTTCTTAATCTTAGCTGACATGAATGGACCTGATACAAAGTTATCCTTAAAACATAGTATCATCAAACTAAAATATTAATTAAAGGACGCAAAAAGTTTTGTTAACTTATCCCAAAAAAAAAAATGTGTTGTTGAACTCAGATTGGTCGAGGTCTTTTTTAAGGCTTTTTGAAATTCAAATATGACTCACGGGTGTTGTGTACCTGTTTCCTATATATCTCTTATACTACCTCTAAAATAGGGTCTTTTATTTCTCAAGTTCTTTTCTCTTATGTTCATCAACTCTATTCTCTGTTCTGATTCCATTCTTATCTCTTTAGTTCTTTTGTGAGTCTTATAACAATGGGTGATAGCTATAGCTTATACAAACATCTTAACGGGCTTTCTCTTGCTCATCGTTATGCTAACCACACAAATATAGGTCTTTTACCAACTCCAATAGAATCCATTAGGGATTTTGGTATAAAAGAAAACAACATTCTTGCATGAATCTTTTCTACGGAACTTTACACATCATGGAATATTAGAGGTGTTTTAAGTCACTTCTGGGGTCAAGGAATAGGTTTTAAAATTAGTGAAGTTGATCCGAACTTATTTATCATCACCTTCCGCTCAACTGAGGATTTGAAACGGATTGCTCTGAATGGGCCTTGGTATCCATATGGAAACGGTCTCTCTGCAACCTCAGCTTATCCTGGTATGAACATCTCCACTGATGCTATTAAGGAAATACCTATCTGGGCTAGTATATCTAACGCAAAGCATGAACATATAACTAAAGGGAGGTTAGGATTAATAGCAAGCAGGGTAGGTACTGTAAGTAGAGTTTGTTAAGGAAGTGAAACTTTGGATAGTCTTCAAATAGTTTTGGTATGTGTTAACATAGAGAAACTTCTTATTATGAAGTAGTTAGTCAAAGTGGATAGGTACCCAGTCACTGAAATAGTTTTCAATTACCTAAATCTCCCATCAAGGTTTTACTCTCACTGCTTCAGGTTTGGTCACAAAGCAAGTAATTGGGCCATCATCCGAAAACGCCCTTTTGAGGATATCTATAACATCACAGTGGCTTCTCCATTCCCAGGAGATGACATTTACTGGTTAAATGATGTCCCTATTTAAATCTAGAACCCTAAAGACAATGTAGATGCTCATGGGAACTCTGAATCAGTGGAGGATTTCTTGGCATTGCCTGGGATAAGAGAGACTCTTTTCGACTTATTTAGAGAAGAATATCATGGAGAAAAGATAACTTCTAGGCCTACTAGAAAGTATTCTACACCTCTGATCATTCTTATGAGGTTTTTGGCCATGTTTATATTGACGAGGATATGCCAATGGCGTCGAGCTCAGTGTTAGGCAAAAGAACTTTCCCTTTCAACCTACCAGAAATTTCATTCCCTTACCTTCTTCTGGCTCCGATTCTTTTCTCAGTCAACTCAGAAACTCACCGGGTTTTAGAATCCATTGGTCAAGTCGAGCCAGAAATTGATCCGGTTACTAAACTTCTCCGGGATATAGTTAACCTGTTCTAACCTAGAACCAATTCAGGGGTTTCTGCGGTGAATAGAAGACTCTCATTCTCTTCTTCTTCTCCTTTTGAAGATGCTAGACATTCTTTGGAATCCCCTTTATCATCTGATTTTATTTCATCTGCTTGTCCTTTAATCACTTCTAGCATTAGCATCTCGAACATAAATTGCATCCCTACATCATTAGCATCTCTTAGAACTCAACCAAAATCATCATTTAAGATTTCAATCCCAGATTTCCCATCTTCTTCCTTTTCTGAGGGTCTCTGCATTCTATCAACTGATAATGGCAATTTGTTAAAAATTGACCAATATGGATCAAATATCAAGGAACAGATACGGGAGAACGACTTATATCTTCCTGTACCCTTCTCGTTAAATTATCCATCTAAGCAACATGACGAAACTCGGGTACATCTAACCTAAATTTTAATTTGTAATTAAGGTTCATTCCATATTTCTATTTCAGTACTTATCCATATACCTGCATGATTCTCTAAAATTAGACCTAGCTTTAGTTCTTTCTATGCTTATTTGCTTTAAATTAGTTAACTTGGGAACTTTCATAAACTAGACTTGCCTGATCACTGCTTACATATAGTCACTATCTAGTGCGATTTTTTTTTTTTGGCTTTGATTTCCTTTGTTGTTGTCATAAATTCCCTAGATAACCATGAAAATCATAGCATGGAATGTTCAGGGATGTGGAAATCCCTTCACACAAAACCATCTTCACCAAACCATCAAACTGGATAAACCTGAATTCTCCTTCTCTCTGAAACTAAATCTCAAAAACAGCTAGTTAAATCTCTGTTGACAGATTATCCTAACACTCATATTGTTGACCCAATCGGTCTAGCAGGGGGTCTGGCTTTAGCTTGGGTTGATGGTTTCCATTTTGAAATGATCCAATGGAACATCAATATGATTAATATACTAGTACAAACAAACTCTGAATCCATGAAGTGGTTGCTTACTTGTTTCTATGGCAGTCCTTATCTTACCAATAAAAATATAGCTTGGGACTACATAACTAAGATTCAGAACATGTAGATAGAAACTCAATCCCTTGGATTCTTCTAGGTGACATGAACATGATTTTCAACCAAAGTGAAAAGCTAGGAGGACTCCCTTCTAAAAAATCTGATTGTGCTTACTACCAAAATATTCTTAATAGTGCTGGTCTTCTGGACTTGGGGTTTACAGGGTATGAATTCACTTGGAATAACCATAGAAAAGAATCAGCTAATATTTAGGAAAGACTAGATAGGGTTATTGCTAATGTTGATTGGAATCTTCAATTCCCAAAAGCTGAAATTTCTCACCTAGTGGCAGTGGGCTCCGATCACTGTCCCATTGTTCTATGCTTAGACAACAGTTTTGTCAAATTTAAATCTACATTCAAATTTTATGACACATGGAAAAAGGAAGTCTCATGTGTCCAAACCATTAAGGATTCTTGGAATCATGTAATGGGAGATAACCCAACTACTTCATTGGTATCTAACCTACAATCCTTAAGCAATAACTTAGACAACTGGAAGAGAAATATTTTTGGTAAACCAACTAAAGAAATAAAAAAACTTTTAGCTCAAATAGATAAAATCAATACTTCAATCCATGTCTATAAAAAAGAAGAAAAAATCTAGGAAAAACTAATTCAACTTGAAAAACTCTATGATACTCAGGAAGCCTTATCCAAACAGCAATCAAGAGAAGAAAGTATTTCCATACAAAAACTCTAAAGAGAAGAAAGTGGAACACCATAAAATGCCTTAAAAACCAAAATGGTGAACTAACCTTTAACAAAACAGAAATGAAAAACATCCTTTCTGATTTCTTTTTAACCTTGTTTTCAAAAAATCCTGAACCTCAACCCCCTGACCCAACTCTATTTCAGCTTATTCAGCCTACTATTTCTCAGGAGGATAATATAATCTTAAACGCAAATTCCCTCTTCAGAAGAAATTCTGAAAGTTTTAAAATATTTAAAACCAAATAAATCACCGGGCCCTGATGGTTTTCCTGCTAGCTTTTTTAAACACAATTAGGAGACATTAGGAGAACAAGTAATTGCCTCCATCCAACAATTCTTCAAAACTGGTGAAATGCATCCTGGATTAAACAAAACCTTTCTTTTTTCTTATTCCTAAGACTAGACACCCAAAAGATCCAAGCCAGTTCAGACCTATTGGTCTGTGCATGTAACACAATTTATAAGATAATAGCAAAAATTCTAGCTAATAGGATTAAAGTTCACCTTGATTCCTTAATTTTTCCCTTTTCAGGATGCATTCTTGTCTAACAGACAGATCTCAGATAACATAGTTATAGCTCAGGAAATTATTCACTCTTTTAAGGAAAAAAAGGTCAAACAAGCTGGAATGGGATTAAAATTTACATGTCCAAAGCCTTTGATAGGGTTAACTAGGATTTCCTAATTACTGCTTTAAAAGCATTTGGCTTTGACCAATCCTTTTGTAACCTCATATACCAGTGTATCTCAACAACATCCATAGCTGTCATGCTTAATGGAAATCCTAGCCCTTTTTTAAAAAAACTTCTAGAGGGCTTAGGCAGGGAGATCCTTATCTCTTTACCTCTTCATTATTTGTATGGAGATTTTCTCCATACTACTCTTATCTAAAGAAAATGAAAAAACTATTCATGCATTAAAATGACACCTAAGAATAGTCCAATCTCACATCTTTTCTTTGTTGATGGCTGCCTACTGTTTATTAGAGCTGACCTCAAGGAATGTCATTCAATCCTTCAGATTATTGAAATATTCAGTAAAGCATCTGGACAACTAATAAACTTTGAAAAATCAAGAGTTTTTTTTCAGTAAAAAGGTTCAACCTAAACACCAGATAATGCTATCTAAATTACTACTACCTCCGTTTAAAAAAAAAAGGCTGGTTTGTGTGCAAATTTACACACAAACCAGCCTATTAGTTAGAAACGGAGGGAGTAAAAAAAAATAGATTTAAAGGATTCTTATCTAGGTGCACCACTTTTTATAGATAAAGCAAAGATTAAGCTTTTTGAAGGAATAATAAAAAAAAATGGAATATAAAGTGCAGGGTTGGAAAGGTAAAATGCTGGCTCAGGCAAGTAAAATGATACTTAATACGACAACTTTGGCCAGTATGGCAAGCTACCGAATGGGATGTTTCATCATCCCCAAAAAGATTACAAACAAAATAGATGCCCTGCAGAGAGACTTTTGGTGGGGAAAAGAAACAAACCATAAGGGCTACTTCCATGTTTCTTATTCTTGTCTTTGTAAACCCATCTGTAAGAGGGGCTTAGGATTTAGAAATGCATATAAATTTAACCTAGCTCTTATAGCCAAACTAGCTTTGAGACTGCTCACAGAACCTAAAGCACTTTGGGTTACTCAACTGAAACCAAAATACTTTAGGAAACACTCAACTTTCAGAGGTAAAAAAACTTCATCAAGCTTCTGGATTTGGAATGTATCAGTAAAGGAATCAAATTAGTTGAACAAAATAGTATTTGGGAAGTCGGAGATGGGTTTAGTATAAATGTCTAGGAGGATAACTGGATTCCTAATTTGGTGGGAAACCTGACTCAGTTCAAAAATGCTACAAATGTTAATTTAACACTTGTGAAGGATCTTATTGATCCTATCACTAAAAAGTGGAATTCTTCTTTAGTTCATTCTTTATTTCCAGGTAACATAGCAAGACAAATTTGTGATATTAGAATAGCAAAAGGCAAAAACAGAGACATTCAACCTGACACTCTTAGGTTGCTTTTAACTGCTTCAGGAAAATTTACTGTAAAATCAACGTATACATAGCTGAATGAAAGAACTGTCAATAACTATAATTTAGGTTTGACCGATTCTTTCTGGAAAAGTTTATGGGCCCAAGAAGTGTCACAAAGAATTAAGATTTTTGCTTGGAAATGTCTTCAGAATGTTGTGTCCACTAATCTTAAAATATCCAGATTCATGCATGATGTCTCGCCTAACTGTACTTTTGGCTGTGCAGAACATGAATCTTTGGAACATCTACTTTTCCATTGCCCGTATGCAAAATCAGTTTGGGCCACAGGTCCATACCCAGTAGAATTAAATTTTAGTACCTCAACTACATTTCTTGATATCTGTAAAGACTGGCTAGGAAAAGATAATACAATTCTTCCCCTAGAAATCATTGACAAAAATATGGTTCATATAGAAGGAAAGATGTAATAGAACATTTGGAAGAAAAAAACACCAAACATACTTGCAACTAGCCTTTGAAATCCAGAGAAACCTAGTTTTCTGGCATAAAGAGAAGTACACAGTCACAAATACATCTTGCAGTAACTCTACTAAGAAGAAAGAGTTATGAAAATCCCCCAGGAGATTACAAAAGAAAATTAACTTAGATACAACATGGATATCTGAAAATGTACCTGCAGGTTTTTCTTTAATTCTTAGAAATGATGCAAGACAATTTGAACAAGGAAGAGTAGGACCAATCTCAGCAGCAACCCCTGAAGAAGCAAAAGTTCTAGGACTGCTCCAAGCAGCTAAATGGGAAATAGAAGAAAATCTATCAGATTTCAATGTGGAGGGTGATTGCAAGAACCTTTTTGATTATCTAAACGGTGTTCCATCTGAGATTACCTGGCAGAACCAATCTATAATGGAGGAAGTAAGCAGGAATTTAATCTTTGGCAAAACTTTTTGGGCTTTTTCTTTGTACCTAGATCAGCAAACAATGTGGCTTACTTATTAGCGAAAGAAGCTAAATCTTACCGAACTATCTCCACTTTGAGGAATGTCCCTCCACCTTGCATTATGCAAGCTCTGGAAGTAGATAAATCTAATGATAGGGAAGTCCCTAATACCCTAACATTAGATGGCTCTACTCATTCTGATGTAAGGGTTACTAAGGGCAGTTCCTATGGCAATCAACAATATGTTTTTTTGTTGAGCCACGTGGATGAACAAACTGCGTTTTCCACTATGGAAAACTAGAGCAAAATGAACAGAAATGGTTTTTCAAGGCCCACTAATATTTTTTTTAATATAAAATGTTTTGTAGGATAAAGGTAAAATATAAAATATAATATTTAGGTGAGATAAAAATAGGAGTAGTAAAGTAATCAGGAATTGTACTAGGCGTTTTTGGTACAACCGCGGCGGGCGTATGAGGAAAAGCCGCGGGCTTTTTTGGTACGATCGCCCGGCCTTCCTTCAAGCGCGTGCGTTGTTGGTTTGTTCATCCGTTTTTGATGTTTATTGAGTCCATAGTTGGATCAAAATGAACAAATCCTTATTTTGTTGAGTCCATAGGAACTGCTCTAGCTCCCCAAGTTAGTTTTTTTCCTTTCTCACTGAAAACCAATTTACCGAAGAAAAAAATCTGGATTCCTCCGGACAACCCTAAGATCTAACTGCCCATCTGAAGATTCTTTATTCAAAAAGTTGTGGAACTATATTTATAGAAAAGCTGTACGAGTACAACACATGAGCATCCAGGCAATTTACGCATACACCCTCAAACTTTCCGTCCCGTTACAGAACCTTCTCTAAACAGCGTTTGGAGTATATCCTAAAACAAGATCTGTATTCGTCATTTTAAAATATGAAGGGGCGAAATTGGTAACATAAATATATTCTCGACGGAAAGAGTCAAACGTTCCAATGGGGGATGGGACCCACTAATCCCATAAAAGTTGTGTGGGACAGACAACTTCCCCCAAGAGAGTGTGAAACTTCTATCGCTCCTGGTAACGAACACGTAGGTACAGATAGTTTTATTTTCCTTTCCTAGTGTTAAGCATCTAGAGAGACGAATGTTGATAACACCTAAATTAATGGGCCCCGTTTGTCTTTACAGATTCGTATCGTAAATTGTCACTGTCGATTTAACAATACCTGCACTATTCGCTGCCTTGTTAATCTCAATATACTACTGTTACTGTATATACTAGCTGTGTGCCAATTTCGACACTTGTTGGTCCTAGAAATAGCTTTAGCTTAAACAAAGAATCCCAAAGACAACTTAGCTGATCGCCTTCAGTTAGTTGATGGACTGGTGTCGATATTGGCACCGCTTCGTGAGAAGTAACACTGTTGAATTTTAGAAAGTAATTTGTTCATGTCACTGAATATTTTTTTTAACATAGGAAAGCTACTGAGGATCAATAAAACTTTCTTTAGAAAAAAACAGAAAAACTTGAAATAGGTGCTGATCTTTCCCTTGGAACGTAAAAATATTAATTTGTCCTTACTATTTCAAACTGCCATGCAAACTGGAGTGGCAAATTCATTTTGCGACTATGGTGAAATGCTATAAGCGACATAGTCTCCACCGGGAGATGGAGAAGGAATCGCTCAGTAATACTTCCGTGACATTATATTAATATAATAATGACTTAAGCTGTCTTTAACTGTCCCCATAACATAAATATAGGAATAAAATTAATTGATTAATAATAATTATATGATTTCACGTAAAAAATTTCTAGTGTGGTTAAAAACTGAATTAAGTAGAATTTCTGTCCCATCAGAACATATTTAAACCAATAGGAACGTTTTATTTTTTCACACCACAAATATATTATATTTTCCACACCACTAGAAACCTAAATTAACTAAATTTGCGTTCTCACGGATCTGTGCGTTTCCTTCTGCTACTAAAAAGGCCACCGTATTGCGCACCAAACCCTAACCTGCAATATCTTGCGACAAAAAAAAGAAAGAAAAAAAAAAGCCAAAAGGAATTAATAGTGCGGTGATGAGAAGAAAGAGCAAGGAAGATAAAAATATTATAGGGTTTAGTAAAAAAAAATTGTTCACTACATTGGTCTCGATGGGATTTCTTCTTTCTATAGAAACCTACTGTGGGTTAACATGAATTTCTACAACAAACAAAACAAAACAGTTAATTTATGGGTTCTGGAAATCAGAGAAGAAATAGGGAGAATAGGGTTAGGGTTACGTTTTAGGATATACTTTGTACAGGTTACTGATTTTTATTTTTTTTGGGGTTATATGTAGGCACTGTTTATCACCAATATTACATATCGATCAGATAAAGGCGATTGTCAAAGTGGTGGTGGTATCATGGTAGGTTATGTGTACAGGTAAATCTTTTTGGTCGCCAATTTCATGAAACCCCTAACGTTTAGGTGATCTTTATCAGTTTTTAGGTAAATCTATTGGTTCTTAGTCAAAGGTTTTTCTTATTTATATTTCAGAAAAACCCTAACGTTTAGGTGATCTTTATCAGTTTTTATTGATTCTTATGATTTAATTTTGTATAAAACAGGTGATAGAGTAAAGAAAAAAAGAAAATAGATGCTTCATAGACTCAATCTTTTGTAGTGTGTAGACAAAATTTGTTGCTGGTGTTTTTCTTCAAAATAAGGTCATCCATTCCCCTGTTTCTTCTCCTTGAGATCTCAGTTTATGGTTTACTTCTCTTGGTTGTTAGTGTTCAGAATCTTCAGGCACCGAAGAACTTTGTTTATAAATTGAAGGTGACTGAGGGAATAGATTAAGTGGATGAGCTGGTGAGTCATATTGCACTCATCTTTCTGTTTATTGTATAAATTCCCATCCATGCCTAAATATCATGTCCTAACACGTTGCAATTCTGTTTACGATGATGTTTGCCAGGGATCAGTGTCAGCAACTGGTATATCACTGGATGATTGCCATTTTCCAGTGCATACTATGGACAAGCTTAAGAAAGCTGTGGCATCTCAACTGGTATATCACTGGATGATTGCCATTTTCCTGTGCATACTATGGACAAGCTTAAGAAAGCTGTGGCATCTCAAAGTAATGTCTACTGTGTATTTTTTTTGGTTAAGCTATTTTATCCATTGAATTACTTAGTGACTACACAGCATAAAAAACAACAGGATTTGATTTAAAGGCTTCGTTATGGGTTGTGGGCTTATGACCTTGATTTTTATAATTGGTCCTTGACCAAGTATACCATGTATTTATTTTGTGTCTTTAAATGCAAACTATGAGATATTGGAACACTTGAAATGTTGCTCGTGTAACCAATTTCATTCAGTGTGGCAACTGTTTGCGCAACCAGTTACAAATGCAGGTTTGCATCATATTTTATATCTTTGGTTGCTAATCAATGATTGGTTCCTAATGCAGGTTCAATTATCTCATTTTTCTCAGTGTCTGCCGCGGATCTATCTGTGTTGATGTCATATTTTTCTTATAAAGAAGTTGATAGATAGGTTTCTAGCTAAAGTTAGCTTTGAAAATGGTTCACTAGGTGATGCATTTTCTGCGACGAGTCTGCAAGATCAATTGTCCCTTTTAGAAGGGTTATTGGTGGTAAGACACTGCGAAGGCTTTTTCGTTTTTTGGTAATTTGTTTGGCTGCATTGTGGTTAACTTTTTTTTTTTTTTTGTTTTGGTAAGAATTCTAAAAGTTAGATATCAACTACTGTCTTCAACTTTTTCTTATTTGAAATAAAATTTAGTGCTAATCATATTTACTACCAGGTGAAATATGTGAAATTTTTGAAGGTATGAGAGATGTTTACATAAGTGAAATGATAAGAGAAAAAGAGTTTGTCAGGTACGGGCAAGCAAGTTACACATGGACCATTTCGTGCAAGGGATAAGGGCAGGCAAGTTACACATGGTTACCATTTTGTGCGGTCATGCAAAGGAAGACTACATTGTTGCCAAGGCTACCATTGAAACTGTTACAGGTTGGTGTGCAATATAGAATTCAGGTACGTGTCAATGTTATGTATATGTATATGTATACATTTGAAGCAGGGTGCCAGGTACACTCTCTTCTTGCTATCCCGTTAGGCTATAAATCTTTTGGACAAATAGATCCAAATGTAGTTGCTGTCTTAGCTCAAATGGCAGAGCATGTGGTTTTCATCCATGCAGTTGTGGGTTCGGCTCCGACAAACGGAACAATCATTTGAATAAGCCAAATCCTTAAATGCTTTCGGTATCAATATATAAAGTGCTAAATACGTACATCAAATAGCAAGCCATACCGGACTCCGATACTAATGAAGTTGCCACAGCATCAGTATAGGAACACCGTCCAACTCCTCATCGACAAAGACAAAATTGATGCTTTGCTTCCGTGATAATGAATTGCAAAGAGTATATATAATCCTAATCCAGAAAATGGATCAAGTTGAACCAACGCAACATGACAACACCAGGTAACTTATCCACCATTATTACGCTTTTCTTTTATTGTTTCCTATTAGTATCTTAAAACACTTATTTGCGCAATGTGTGAGTTCAAACATTCTGAATTCGCAAATAGTGAGATAGAATAAGTATATATCAATAGTTTTTTTTTTGCTGTCTCTATCTTGATTTGTGCAGTCCACTGCTTCGAAAGATCATGTTGATGCATCTTGGTGACTTGGTCAACCATTTTCTTTTTATCTGACAACAAGGCTTGAAGAGAAATAAACATTGTATCTTTAGATTTGATTATTTTTAGTTGACATTATTCTTTTGATGTTAAATTTGATTATCTTAAATTCTATTTCTAATATTATCATTTTCAGCAGTTTGCTATTTTAATTACCTATTTTTTACTATTTCATACTTTCATCTGTAAATTTGCACGGGCGCAACAACTAGTATTAGAAAATATAGTTGAGCCGTGTGAAAACAAAACAGGTGTCGATAAAATAACAGAAAGTATTACTCAGCGACTTAGAGTTGATCGCTAGGTGCATACTACACCGCTTGGTACATATTCGATCTCACCTAGCTAAACAGGCCTGTTTGCCACTTTGTCATGTCCATAATGGGTGCAAAAATGGCAAAGATGGGATTTTGCCATGCCCATAGGAACCGGCCTAAGCCTTATTCTAGATTTTAAACCTATTCATATCCTATCAAAAGTAAAACTCATTGAAATTATTTCCCTCACAAATTAAAATTAAAACCTAATTTCATCAATCGATTCTAACTACATCGACCATCTTAAAGGAAATTTCTGTCTTTTTTTTTTTTTTTAAAGTCAAACCAAACATCGTCGATTGCAACCCATTACTCTTAGTTATATTTGCAATTGGTTTCAAAATTGAAAATTACAAACAATCTTGGGTTTTTGTGTTTGACCATAATCGGTCGACGTTCATGTCCATATTGACCGATTCCTATAATAGTAGGTCTATGTTCTCGACCACGTCAACCGATTATTTTGTATGTGTTTTCTGGTTGAAGAACATTTAACCAGAATCAGTTGATGTTCATGCCCATATCACCCAATTCTGGTATAGAAGAAATACCAAGTTTTTTGTATGTTTTTTATTGCTAGAATCAGATTATGTGAATGTTCAGATAAACCGATTGTATAGCCTTTGATTTCTTATAAAGACCAATTCTGGTTAAACCTATTTTTTTTCAGTTAATACTCGAGCATAGAATTGAGTATGAAACCATACTCATTCTAAAGTCGAGTGATGTACACAGTTCGAGTAAAACGAAAAAAAATTCATACCCAAATTGAAAATGAGTATGATTTATACCCAATTTGAAAACGAGTATGAATTTATACTCGAACTGAAAATGACTATGTATTCTCAAATAGAATATGAAATCATATTCGATTTGAAAATGAGTATGAAATCATACTCGATTTGAAAGTGAGTATGGATTTAAAATTATGTTTGATCACCAACAAATAATCGGCCAATGTTAAGGTTCATATCGACCGATTCTGGGTAAAAGAATATTTTAATATTTTTTTTGTTTGTTTTTAAAGCTACAATCGGTTTATGTAGTAATTAATATCAATCGATTCTGGGTTTTCAACCAGAATAGGCCTACGAGAGCATGAACATCGACCGATTCTTGGTTGATGATTTTACAAAAAAATAAATTAATAAATCAGAAAGATTACATGTTTGGTGATCATTAACATTAGTTGATTTCTTAATTAATAAGATTAAACATTTGTTAATCAGTTGAATTAACACTAATTAATCAGGAGCAAATTAACCATTAACGAAAATAGTTGGATAAGTTTTTTTTTTTATTACTTCAAAATATCCCTTTTTGTCTTCTAGTGGTAGGCCTTAAATAATTCATATAAACCTCAAACTAGGAAGGTTTGGAAACAAGTAGAATATAAACTTATCTATGCAAAATATACTAATAAAAAACATTTTAAGGAAATCGTTCAAAATTCGTCGACACCATATTCTACCTTGCTCTAAAAAGAACCGATGTCATTGTATATAACGAAAAAGTCATAATATGAGGCCTATTCCTATGCATATGGTAAACATCAGATTTTGTCATATATGCACCCAGTATGGATATGTCAAAGTGCTAAACGTATATGCATAAATGTCAATTATAACATATAAGCATACACGGTGGAGTTTCCAGCGAGCGATAGAGCCCCCATCGCTAGATGGTCATAATATCGCTCGCTGGTCATTCCAGCGCCAATGCTAGTCATTACATCGATCACTGATTTGATCATTGCTAATCAGTTCTTCATCCAACGGCTACTATTCGCCCATATAAATACCCATTTCAACTCACACCATGTCAACTTCGAATTCATTTCACTATGCCTAGTGCTCGCATAACTGAAGTGGATTTCAATCGAGAATAAGATATTTCTCTAATTCGATGTTGGGTTTCGGTTGCAAGCGATAGAGATTTCAATTTAGAGATTTTTAACTTATGGGACACTGTGTTTCAAAGGTTTATGACGTTAAGTCACTTATATTCAAGAAGAACAAATGAGTGTCTCCAAAATCGTTATTGTTTCATCAATAATGATGTGAGAAAGTATTAGGAAATTATGTGGTTGATAAAAGGGGATAATCCTGAGTTGTCATCTGAAGAACTAAAAATTAGAGCTCATACCAAATTTGCTGAAGACAACAGAAGATGGTTTAGTCACGACGAATGTTATGAACTTTACAAGGTTCACGTGCAGGGATTCAATTTTTAAATATTGTGTTATGCAATGAAGGTTAATTTTTAATGAAATGTGAAACTAGTTTCTATTTGAATATTAATCTAAAAGATAGTTTCCATTAATTAAAATAAAAAGATTACATTTGAAATATTTAAACTAAATTACGTCCATAAACTACTCATTTCCTTCCTGACCAAAGACCCAATTGCCCGCGTTTTCTGGATCAAGAGTGTTGTTCAACATATCAGTTAGCGAGCCGGTTTGAGACTCACTTGGTGGTTGATTTTCATCAGAATCATCATAACCTGGATAATTAATGAGTCCAGGGCGCAGGGGAACATGATACAAATCTTGAAATACGTGTTGTTGATATGATGGAGGAATTTGCTGAAATGGTTGAAATGCTGATGAGCTTGAGGAAATTGGGGGGTTGAGGCCATTGGAGTAAACAGATTTGATTGCCTAATTGCTTATATGTTTACACCACCACCAGGAGTCATTATGTCAGTTGGCATTTGTCTAAACAGACGTGCATGAGTTGTATCCATGCCAACGTTTTCATCACCTTCACGTTCTACTTGAGTATCTAACACTAGGTTTGGAGTAGAACATTCTGGTACCTCCTGCATAAAACGACGTCTCAAACTTATTTCACTTCCACGACTTCATTGATTGGGACTCATGCCTCTACCACTGGGACTCAAATGAGTCATTCCTCTACCACCAGGACTCATTCCTCTAACACTAGGACTCATGGCTCTACCACTACCTAAACCATCATTACCGCCAAATCCTTGACTCATGTCAAACATCATGCTTTCCCTCATTTTTTGCAACTCATTCAAGTGGAATTGCTGAAATCCATGTAATAGAGCATGATAATCGTTCAACTGGGTCTGATACTGATCCGATGTAGCATTGACCCCCAGTATGGATAAGTACGATCAAGTGCATTGGAAGCAACTGGATAAGTAACAATCTCTCCAGATGTGGTGGATATAGTCTGTACATTCCAAGAAAATGGTGGCATAGTTAACGATGAACCCGTTTGATAAGGATATGCAAATGCGTCGCCCGTCTCTGGCGGAGGTTGGGAAGGAAGAAATTCATCGCCGAGTGGCATCCTACCTAAAGATGGGAAATCCATTCGACCCAAACTTTGTGGTTGCATAACAATATTGGGTTTGAAAATAGTGTTAAACCAAAATAGGTATTCATTTTTTTTCCATTGGCTCCTGGATCAATTCATCAGCTTCTTGCCAATGATGACCTTCCCTTATCAATTTCAAGTAGTCATCTTCGGAAACCTTTGAACTTGGATAGGGGTTGACGGCTATCACTGATCTTCTTTGCAACTGAAGAAGATGTCTTTCACCATAATACCAAACACCCTTTTCAGAAATAGGGATGTATAACACGATCCTTTTAAGGCTTAGCTGTACCATTATCTGAGCTAGTTCTTCTTCGAACTCAAGGATTGCTTCATACGGCTGGGAGACAAGATTAAGGCTTGTTCTACACAATTGTTGAATCTTATGAACAATAGCAGTATGTTGCCCATCTTTAATCTGTTCTGGTTGCCAATTCTCGGAATCGTACTTCAGTATGATCGCAAAAACATTTGTGAGATTCTTAAGAGAAGGTTCCGAAACACGGAAATATGTATACCACCAATACTGAAAATAATAACATTATTGGTTAGTAAAGTTTTCATGTGCAAAATAACAAACAAATAGTGTGAAAAATATTGGTTCTTACCTACAACAATCCCCAAAAAGCATTAAAAGTATCTTTGACACACGTCGAGAAATTACCGAGGGATATGTAAATCTCTGATAAAATTGGAGACCCCCAATCATATGTTGGTGCTTGCTTTAAATCTTCTAATGCTTCGAGAAAACCAATTAACACCACTGAGCTAGCATTTGGAAATAGACATTGGCCTAGTGTCCATAACACAAACACACGTTCGAGCTCCTCATAATGTTCTAGGAACAAATATACATAATTTTCTATCCCGTTCTCATTCATTTTCTTAGCATAACGTTTCAAAAAACGTTTCAACCCAGCCACTTTCAATCCATTTGCTTTTATTTGTCTGTATATATCATTTCCTTCTACATCATTTGAGTATAACATAAGTCTTTGTTTCCATCTATTTTCTGATAACCAATTCAGTGCGTTAAATGGAAGTAGGTTTACAGCACATGGAATTCCCGTTAACATGTACAAATCTATCAGTGTAACTCCTATTAACAACATTTATTCATAATTAGAGTTTGTTGAATTTTATAAAAGAAAATACAGAATCTAAAAATGTAATTACTAGAAAAAATTGACTTACCGCATTAAAAGTCTTTGAAATAGAATATGTTTGTAGTCTTCCACCATCGTTCTAATATAACTTGAACTCCTTGAGTCTTGTGGTTTCTAGGTTGTATATGATATAAATGTCGCCAAGGATATCTCCAGACTCTCTCTTGAACAACATGGGGAAATAACTAAAAAATCGTACGGAACTCAGACCATCCACCTCTTAGATTAACTGAATTAACTCGCTCCGGATGGTCAGATATGTGATTACAGAACGCACCATCACCAGTTACTTGTCTAACATTTTGAAACTCATATTCTTTATCCGCAACAAAACTTAATCCACTGGCTGGGTTACTAGTAGATCCTTTGACTTTTCTATTTCTTTTTCTTTTCTCACTCGCCATATTTGTTTAGGAAGTAAAACGAAAGATAATTTTCTTAACGAAGAGAACATAAAAGTAGAGAAAAGTTGAGAAGGGAAGAGGAGGTAAAGTGTAAAGAATAGATGAGAATGTGAGGTATTTATAGGCGTTAGAAAGTCGAACGTTGACGATATTAATTATAACGCCAGCGCTAGAATAAATATCGAGCGATGTTGACTATAATGCCAGCGATAAAGTCTCATATATTCTTCACACTTTACCTCCTCTTCCCTTCTCAACTTTTCTCGCTAGAAACTCGCTCACTCCGTGGTTTCCCCATAGTGGCACAATTAGTTTGCCATGCCACCTGGTATGGCAAACAACTTTTTTTGACATGTGCAAAAGAATAGGCCTGATAACACTAGTGATATGGATTTAAAATTGTGCGTTTGAATTTCTTTATCGATCAATAAATATCTTCCTTTTAGCAAATGTTAAAGTGATACGGTGTTTACGGGAATGACAAAAAGGATTTCGGTACAATGACCAAAATGTTTTATTATCATTTTTTTTTGCTCTTCCCAATTTGAATTTTGGCTTCAATAAAATAAAAATTCCAAGAAATGTATCAAGTTTTTATTTTTATTCTCCAATTAATTTGACTTAAATTCCAAATTTATGAATCAATATGGTCAATCTGGTCAAATTGGATTTATAAAGTTTTAATTTCTTCCGATCACTCTGATTTAATAAAGTTTTCATTTTTCCCGATCATTCTGATTTAAATTTCAAAATTGTAGAAAAAATACATCAATTTGGACAAATAAAATAAAATTGGAAAACTTAAAACTTTGAATTATAAAATAAAATGTTCAAATTTAAATATTATTCGAGGCTAGTATTTACGAGTACTGCTACTACATCAATACATGACACGATGACCATGTTTACGGATAATATGGTATATTTTTCGTATCAGCTCAAGTTTTTTCACCATAAATTGTTCATGCTCCACGGATATAGTGTTTAGATTAGATGCATATACGTTTGGTTTTGTGGGATGCTTAGACTTTGGGTCAAAACTTGGGTCATAGGAACTTTTTAACTAGATTTTGGATTCCCAAACCGTCGTTGACCGTCTTGACAATGAGGAAACTAATTATAATTTAACTTAATTCTAAATTACTTAACAACATCGGTTACTACTCAGCACATGACTCTCAAACATTAATTATACAATATATACATATACTTTTAAGGGTTCCGTTTTAGGCTGATTATGAATGCATATTAGTTTTCAAATTTCAAGACATGGCAAAACTTCATCACTCATCTTTCTACGTTTAGTTTCCCTTTTTCGAGCAAAAAATATAAACAGAAGATCAAAATTAAGAGAATATACCAACACCATATATCACATCAAACCCACAATAATAGATAAGATTGAAATAAACAAAAATACAACGAACTGACAAACCTTAAAAATCAGGCTGCCTAAAATCGTCGTTTGCAGTCTCCATCCATACATGTTAATATTACCCAATTGATTGAAAATCATGCTTTTCATCGGTGTCAATTGACATAACGATAAATTTTTGAGATTAAGATGACGAATAAACAAGGTTAGATTTGGAGTACTATTTATTTTCAGTTGCCTTCTTTATCGCATCAAGATGCGAGAAAGGAAATGGTAAGAAAAAAAACTTGACATAATTATTAGAGCATCGCCCTGTCAAACTCGCAAGTTTTGGTATGTCAAGCTTGTTGGCAATGTTAGATGAACAAAACTATATATTGATTTATATTCTACTGAAGTTAGTCCCGGAATAGGCTTAAAGCATAATAGTTGGGTCAGAAATCATCGAAAAGCCTTGAAGATTGAACACTGAAGAACAAAGAAGATTGAAGACTGAAGAACAAAGAAGACATTCACGATGACTTCATCGACAAAAGTATGTGAAGATTGACTATCCTATTTTCTCATTATTTCCCCAATTTTATTTGATGATACAATGTCGTATGACTTAGTAAAATTAATGAATTGCAACGAAGATGTTTCGAGTTCATGCTTGTACTTAAAAAATTTCAAAAAGCTTGTACTTAAAAAATTTCAAAACATAAATTCAATTTGATGTTCACGTGACTTATCATTGATGACAAAATCCATATAAGACAAAAACTCCATAAAACATTGGATTAGTACACCCCAAGCAACTCGGTACCCCATCAATGAAAGTATGTGTATACATTTATGTAAAGTTACCGATGTCAATGTAATACATTGCTAAAATCATTGGGTGATGGTACTAATGACCAGAGTTTGAAACTCGTCAGCATCGAATTCTCTACCAATCAAAAGACAAAAAAGTGGTGTAAAGTTTAGTGTAAAACAGCCCATAGAAAGAGCAAAGCCACGGCATAACACAAGTGATAAGATTTTTCCAGTTATTAAAAATAGGGTCCACCAAAAAAATTACGGAGCCAATTTAAAATTGTCATCACAACAAGCACAAAGGAAAACACAAAGGCAGATACAAGAAACCAGAGAGAGTGGAGAGAAGAGAAGAAATTAGTGAAGCATACGGATCGATGACGTGTCCCCAAAATATTTTCAAATCCCGCCCAAATTCCTTTCTACACCTCCCTTTTCATTTCGATCGTGATTGAATTTTAATTAACCCCCTTCACTCTCTCTCTCATCTTTCCTTCCCTTCTTATCTTCCCCCCTTTCGGCCTCTTTCCTTTCTCTCTTCATTCACTGTCCACACATACGCATTCCACAACAACTCTCTCTCTTTGTCAAAACCCTAAACTGGTATACCTATTCAACTCGTTTTTCGTAGTTTCTCTACTTTTCTTACCGATTTTCGACGATTTTTTCACGTTTCTCAACGATTCGAGTGTTTTTTGTGCAGATTTCACCATGAAAGGAGCCAAATCAAAGACTGGTGCCACCAAAAAGGGTGATAACAAGTGAGTAAATCTTCATTTTCAATTAGTTTCTGTAAGTTTTTGTGGTATTTTGTATTGGAGATTGGTTTGGATCGTTTGATTTTTTAGATCTCAGTATATTTCTTGTTTTTGATGTTGTGATTTTCGTTGTGTTTAAAGGTTAGCAGTGAAGAGAAAAGCACCTGCAAGTGAAAGAGCTGGAAAGAAACCAGCAAAGAAGGAAAAGCCAGCTAAAGATCCAAACAAGCCTAAGAGGCCTGCTAGTGCCTTCTTCGTTTTCATGTTAGTATCTAGATTGATTTTTTTTTCTTTTCGATTTTATATACAAATTTCTCCAGTTATTTTCTCGGATTTCTCGGATTTTTGTTTTTATTCGATTTATTTTTTCAGGGAGGAATTTAGGCAAACATTCAAGAAGGAACATCCTAACAACAAATCAGTCTCTGTTGTAAGTTATCTCTACAGATCTGCCTAACATATCTTTCAGTTAATTATCATTGTTTTTGCTCTGGTTTGTGTTGAGGGTATTTTTGTTATCAACAATTTAGGTTGGAAAAGCTGGAGGAGATAAGTGGAAATCTCTATCTGATGCTGTGAGTAGAATGAATTTCTCCATTAAAATCTCATTATAGTTCTATTTAGAAATAAAATCTGATCTAATTTTTGTTCTGTAATTTTTTGTTTCAGGAGAAAGCTCCTTATGTAGCAAAAGCTGAAAAGAGGAAGACCGAGTACAATAAAGTCATGCAAGCCTACAACAAGAAACAGGTATATATATGAGTGTTCCTTTTTTTCGTGATTCATTTTATTTTCTCCTGTATTGCTTACTTTTCTTTCTCTCCGAGACTTTTGGTTGACTTGTTTTGTTTGTTTTTGTTTGAAATCATTTTTACAGGCTGAAGGAGCAGCAGAGGCTGAGGATGAAGATGAATCCGATAAATCAAAATCCGAAGTGAATGATGATGAAGATGATGAAGAAGATGAGAGCGGTGGAGAGGTTTGTTCTTTGAAACCTTCAAGCGTAATAATATTTTATTTATTTCATTGAATTTATTAACATTTGTTCTAATTTTTGATTTTGCAGGAAGAAGATGAAGATGATGAGTAGAAGGAAAAGGAGTACAGACAGAAGAATAACAATTTGATGTTTTAGTAGTAGTTGTTTAATGATGAAACTTCAAATTTCTACTGTACCTATTTTCCTTCTATGTTTCAATGATCAGCAGCTTTAGTCTCATTTTCATTTTGGTTCTCTAGATGTTTCTCTTAGTATTTGTGCAGCTTAATTCTCAGTCCCTAAAAATCAAGTTATTTGCTGTTTCTTGTGTTGTAGAATGTGCACAGCTTAATTCTTAGTTTCTTAATCATTATAATATGTGTTGAAGAATGAAGCTACAACTAATTCATTGACATCATCATCTTTTTTAAGATCTAATACCCTGTTAGAAAATGGATTTGGTTCATGAGATTGTTGGCTCAGTTGTATAAAATCTTGGGATACTTTTTAAGGGTTTTCAATTTTCTCAAAATGAGATTATATTTTGCTTAGTTTTTTCCAATGAAATTTTCTTAAATTAAATTCAGTCGAATCAACGAGAGAGGTGCTTTATTATTAATGATCTGTGATTAGATTCTTTCAAGTACTAGATAAATTTGGTGGAGTTTTGATTGTGATTGTGAATGCGATGGTGGAATGAGTTATGATAAGAAAGTCTTATAGTGGAATCCAAGCCATTCTAAGTGTGGAAAAACCATGGAATGTCAAGTCTAGTGGCTTTCAAGTTGGGATCTTCCATAGAAAATCCAAGCAGTGTTCCATGATTTCGTGGGATGGTCCGTGGAATCCATGGTAGCGCTAATCAGATTAGTGTAAAACGCTATTCAGAATAGCGCACTAGAAGACGGAAAATGCCAATCAGAATAGCGTTCAACGCCAATCAGAATAGCGCAATACGCTATTCAGAATAACGTTTTTTTTATCCGTAGATTTAGCCATTGAAAATCTAATGGTTGAGAAAAAAAACGCTAATCTTAATAGCGTTTTGTGCTATTCTGATTAGCGTTTTTTTAACGCTCAGCGCTATTAAGATTAACGTTTTTGTTGTTCCATCACTACATTTGCGTTTCCATCCACAATTCCAAATGCCGAGGGGTAAGACTTGCTCTAACTGATGTGAAGACCAGGAGAGCTTGAATTCTAGAGTGTTTTCGGGGCCTGTACGATTATAATAACATTCAAAATGATTAAACTATTGTTTGATTAGGAAAATACATTTTTTTTTTCTTTTTTCTTTTTGATATTATTCTATGGACTCGCACATGGAAAACCCCTTTGGTGCATTAATTTATTCACAGTGATAGTCGCTGGTTTTGGTGGTGAGATATTATGCTGAGATACTCACTTAATGACTTGTTTTCCAGGATATTCTTTATTCTTTTTAATTTTCTATATTACCGTATTTATGAGGAAAGGTCCTTGCAAAGGAAATATATACTCTAGTTTTTGGATCTGATTTGTTTTCATATTCGTGAAACCCTGTACCTTTATGGTGACGTATTGCGATTTGCGAGGATTATGGCTAACCCAATTTTGTTGTTCGGTCCAATAAAATGGCTATGCTACTATTATTATTATTTTTTTTTTTTTTTTGTGAATGTGAAGAAAAGGATTATGACTCTGTATGGGTCTGGGTTCAAGGTTAGTAGAGCCATCTAGGAGTCTCTTTTACGACTCTGCATATTAGATTTATCCAACGAAAGCTTACACTTACGGCTCCGTCCCGACTCCCAGAATTAGGACCTACTTTACTTTGACCAAGGGGTCCTCGAACCAACCAGTCCTTACAATTCAGTGGGGTAGAATCCCTGTTTTGCAAGAGCATTTCCTGTCAAGGAACAAAATGAAAGCCTAAAAAAGTCGTACAAGATCTTGTTACTTTATCTGCTTCATCCAAAAGATTTTTGTTGCGCCAAGAGAAATCTGAACTGGATCCATTGAGATACAAAAAAAGGCTTTCACAGTCGCCTTCAATGCTGAAATTCCTTTTTCTTTTTCCAGTATGCTGCTTGAAAGACCCCTACAGCTTTCGCTTTTTGAGGGTCTGCACTTGTTGTAGGTTCTGTTGTTCCACCTTCAAAACTACATGTATCATTTCTCAAAATTAGTGCAAAACTAGATTGGGGAGGAGGCCGAGTCCCATGCAGCATCAACATTAATTATGTGATTCTGAAACTTGGGTGTTGTCCATGAGATATTGTGTTTTATTTAACTGGCTGGTGCAATTTTGTACCAAAAGGTTTCCTAGACCACTGAATGTGATTTTGAATTTATACAAGATAGTTGTAAATGTGTCATTGATACTCTTCGAAAAGTTCTGTTGCATCTCTCCTTCCAAATAAACCACATCTTAGTAAGTAGGAGTTCAGTTGAAATCTTCGTTTTGTTGTTATGTATCCATGACTAGCTGAGATCTAGAATGCTTAAAGAAGGATCAATATTCATCCTTATGGGATTAGGTCATGTTTCCCAGATTGCCTTAGCGAACCTGTAATGAAAAAAAATGTTTTTTTGTTTCTATTTCCTCCCCACACATTGTGTATGAAGGATTTATGTCCTTAAGTTTACCTACTAGTTTAGCTTTAGTCGAAAGAGCATTTTGAATACATTTCCAGAAAAAAAGTTTAATTCTTTGGGAAACATACTTTCCACAGAGATTTCCAAAAACTCTCAGGGAGAGATAAACTAACTATATTTATCCCTATTTCATTTGATTTATCATACATGGATTTCACTGTATATTCTCACGATTTGGTTAAAGTCCATCTGAGGGTGCTTGTTTTAAGAGAGTTAGTATATTCAAGAAAAGATGAATGTTACAGATTTGGCAGTTATATCAGCTAGAAGAATTTCCTGAATAAGGTTAGAGTTATATTGTTTTGTAGATTGATCTATTAAGTCAGCTACAAGGGAGATTTCTAGAGATGTAGAGATAGAGTAGGAAGCTAAAGTTCCTTCCAAGCGAGGGACCCAGTTATCTTCCCAAACATTTATGTTTAGACCATTTCCAACTTCTCGGATACATAATTTGTTTATTAACTCCATACCATTACAAATATATTTCCAAGTTCAAGAGCTTTTATCAAGAGGTTTTTCCCTTAAGGGAGATTTTTTTTTTTTTTTTTTTTTTTAATATATTGGTTTTGGAGTTTTTGCCCATAGAGAGTTGGATTCTTTAAGAAGTCTCCATGCCAGTTTTCCTATCACAGCCAAGTTGAATTTGTGAGCATCTTTAAAACTCATTCCTCCTAGTTTCATAGGTTTATAGAGATTTGGCCAAGCTTTAGGGTAGAAGCCTTTGGATCCCGTATCTTTATTCCACCAAAAGTCTCTTTGAATTGCATCAATTTTGTTGGTGATTTTCTTGGGTAAGACGAAACAACCCATTTGGTATGTGGTTATACTAGCAAGAACTGTTTTGTTTAAAACCATTCTGCTTGTTTGTGGAAGGACTTGCTGTCAATGGGTCCGGGTCCTTCCGGGTATCACTGGACCCGGACCCTACTTATAAAAATCGGGTCCGGTTCCTAAATTTGTGGACCCAGAACCGGACCCGTTAAAAATCCCGGGTACCCGTCGGTTCTGGGTACCCATTGGGTATCAAGAAAACTATTAAAAAAACTTCAAAAACTTAATATCTTTATCTTTTTGGCTTGAATTTTTAAAAAATTTACAAAAATTTATTGTTGTTTCTTCATTAATGTATTAAATAAAGATTAAATGTAAGAAAAAATCGGAAAATGAAAAAAAATCTAAGCCAAAATTAGTAAAATACTTATAATTTGGCTAAAAAGATGATTATAAGTTAGAATAACCGGGTACCCATTACCCGCATGGACCCGTTAAAATTCGGGTCCAATCGGGTAATTACCCGTCGGTTCCAAAGTTGTTAATGGGTCCAACTTTAAGACCCGGAACCGGACCCATTTCTACAGGGTCCGGTTCCGGGTAATGGGTACCCATTGACAACCATAAATTTGCCTTTCCAACCTTTGGACTTAGCCTCAATTCTTTCTAGAATTGGTTCAAAAGTTTTTATTTTTGATTTATCCATGAAGAGAGGAGCTCCCAGATAAGGATCTTTGAGGCTTTATGCTTAATCTTTAATAGTTTTGAAATCATCCTTTGACGCTTTGGTTGCACCTTTTTACTAAAGAAGAATCATGATTTCTCAAAATTTATAAGTTGACCTGAAGCTTTACTAAAAGTGTTAATAGTGTCTAAAAGGTTTCTACATTCTACTAAATCTGCTTCAAAACAGAGAAGACAATCATCTGCAAAAAAAAGAAGAAGTGATACATGTTAACTTTTAGGAGTAATTTCAACTCCATGAAGTAGTTTATTATGTTCTTGAGAAAGAAGAAATCTGGAAAATATTTCCATACAAATAATAAAAAGATATGGGGAAAGAGGGTTTCCCTGTCTCAAGTCCCTAGTTGGGTTAAACATCTTTCATGGGGATCTATTTAAAAGGACTGCTATAGAAGTAGTTGAGATGCATTGTTCAATTAAGTCACATACATCTTGTGAAAAACCAAAGGATTTTAAAACTGTAAGAAGAACTTTCCAGTTTACTCTATCAAAAGCTTTGGACATATCTATCTCCTTTTTTTTTTTTTTTTTTTTTTTAATGAATTGATGAGTTCATGAGCTACTACTATGTTATCTGAGACTTGTCTAGAAGATAAGAAAGCAGATTGAAAGGGAGAGATTATTTTATCCAACTGAGGTTTTATCCTATTAGCTAATTTTTTTGCAATGATTTTGTAAATTGTATTGCAAAAACCTATTGGTCTGAATTGACTAGGGGTTTCAGGTTGCTTGATCTTAGGGATTAAAAAAAGATGACTCTTATTAAGCTCTTTGTTCATTAATTTTGTTGATTTTTTTTTTGGGCTATCAGAGTGACGTGGGTGCCAACAGTTTCCCAGTTGTTCTTAAAGAAACTAACTGGAAAGCCATCAAGGCCAGGAGATTTATTTGGTTTCATTTTTGTTATAACAGAGAGAATTTCAGAATTAGAAGGGATTGAAACTATTGAAGAGTTATCCAGGTATGAGTTGGAAGGATTTATATCATTGAAGATTTGGTCATGGAGAGAGGTGAATCTTCAGTAAAAAGAGTGGAGAAATAATATGTGAAAGTTTTACTTATTTCATCCCTATTTTTAGTGACTACATTTTGGTTGTTTAGTAAGCAGTCGATATTATTCCATTTACGCCTCCTAAGGGTTACAGTATGAAAATATTTAGTGTTTATTCCCCTAGCTCAATTATAATGTCTCTAGATTTTTGTTTTGCTATGGCCTCTTGAGTATCATACAGAGCTTCTAGTTCTAGAAGTTTATCTTGGATCTTATTCTGAAAATACTCTGTCATTATGTTAGATTTTATTCATTCTATTTCTTTAAGTATCTTAGTTATTTTCCCTGCTGGTAAACCAAAAATATTTTTCTTCCAGTCTAGAAGATTGATTCCATAAACTTTTAGGTTGGAACTAATGCAGATGCTGGGTCTAGATAGCTCGAATGATTCCAAGATTCCTTGATTATTTTAACACATGTAGCTTCCTTCTGCCAGATATCATAAAATTTGAAGATCCACTCTCTCCTAGCCACTTCATTATCTAAAGTAAGCATGATAGGACTATACTTAGATCCAATAGCAACAGGTGAGTGAGTATAGCATCTGAAAAACCAGTCATAGTAAGTGGTCCTTTGGTGAAGCAAATATACTATAATCTAGTGTACCCATTATAATTCATATATACCTTAAGGTATATTAGCAACTAGCAAATGATTAGAAGTATGAGTGGACATATGCTCATACACTTGGTTCACAACAAATTATATTTCTCGTCTTGTCCAAGTAAGATAGTGTAAGACACTATCAAGCTATCAAAAGACTTAAATTCAATAGGATTATCAAAACTGCTACCATCATTAGTGGAACCATGACAATGAGCAACAATATAGGAGGAACAAGGCATTACACCAACCATATTTATCTTCTTTAGGAGATCCAGAATTTCAGATCATACTTGTTCGAGATAAAAAAAATAAACCATTAGCAAACCTTTTAACCTATAAACAAGGAAAATAGTGCAGAGAATCAAGATCCTTGTTTGAAAAATAAACACCAAGATTCTTAATGACAGATGTAAGATAAGCAGGGTCGTAAGATGTAAAATGATGTCATCTACATAGGCCAGAATAAAAAAAAGTTAGTCTCAATCTTTTCCACAAACAAAAAAGTGCTTGCCAATGAATAAATAAAGTCAAAAGAAAGTACCATATTTGCAACTTGTGCAATCCTTGTAACACCCCGCGCGAGTTCCGGACCAGGGTCAAACCCATATGGAGATCCGAACTCAAAGCGTTATAGGTAGGAAAGAGACTTAAAAATGTATTTTTATTTAAATCTTATTAATATATAAAAATTAATCAATAGGAAAAATATCATTTCTTAGGTTTAAATTTATCCTTAACAATATTATATATGAAATATTTGTTATCGATTTACACTTCAAACAAATACAAGTAAACAATTCAATCACTAAGCTACTCATTCCTAGCTTTCGTTGCGCAACTCTAATAAATCTGCAAGGAATGTCAATTGGGGTGAGATGATAGCTCAATAGAATGCACTCTCATTCTCTAAAGATGCAAAAATATCAATCAATCAAAGAGAACATACAACAAGAGATTTTGCACAACTTCGAGGATTCAATTATATATTAAATTAACAAGCTCACAATATCAATAATATTTCAGACAAATAATCCAATTTACGATTCAATACACCATTCACAACACAATTATGTTTTCAACAATTCATCCATTTGAATTTTACACATCAATTCAAAAATTAATATTTACACCAACAAACCATGAGTTCACGGTACGAAGACCTTGGTTCGTACACCCACCTATCATTTACCGGCACGGAAAGCCGCCATTGATGGTTAGGAACAAAATTTCCTATGGGGATCATACCCATTCTCTCTCAGAGATCATTACCCATTTCATTTTCGTTATCCGGCACGAACAACCGCCAATCGATGGTCAGGAAACACAATTTCCTACACGGGGATCATTACCCATTTAACTCTCGGGGATCTTTGCCTGCCGTTAGCATGAAACTATATTCCATCTAACGATAAACACATGAACTCATTTTTAAATTTTTTAATCATTTTCACAAACAATGCAAGCAACCATGGCTTAACAACATATAACAAACAACATGAGTTTCTTTTGAGCATTTATGCAAACAAGCTAACTGCACACATTTTACATCATGCATCTCAGGGTGATTACTTTATCCGATCATACTAAAATTATATAAGAACATACATAACTCAATAAACAACCATATATCCAAATTTCATATTAAACCAACGGTTCAAACAAAAGATATTGATTTGACAGTGACATCCTAAAAACTAGACAGACTACATGTCATTACAACACAATTCATATTAAATTCACAATAATAAGGAATTGAGCAAATATAAATCTATATGAAACATAATACATAAACCTACAACTTTCATGAAGACTACACATCATGTTAAAATCATCAAAATTACCTAAATCAAACAAAAACATGATCTGTCTAGAAATTTCAGAAATTATTATCTATATTAACACAAGCATTCAACGGTGAATTTACAGTAGATTATTTTCAAATTTTGACTAGTGATACCCAATTAAGTTAATATCAACAATCAAAAGCCGATCATCAATCAGATGCATAGAATTAAACAGGTAAATTTCAAAAACCTAAAGATATAAGATTTATAACTAATTAAAATCAAGTATAACAAAACACAAAGAGAATGGAGATTTAGCATTCTACCTCTTATTAGCTACAATCTCATCTGATTTTCTACAGAATTCTTCTCTAAAAAAGCTAGATCCATCTTCTTCTCTTTCTCTCTAGTTCTTTTGGTTTTCTCCTCTAAAATTCTTTCTCCCGATTTCCTTTATAAACTATGCACTAATGCCAACATTAACAACACTCTAATAATAATAATACATCATATTTATTATTTTTCTTAATTATTTTATTTATCTTTTCATTTTTCTTAATTTTTATTTATTTATTAAAATAAGGTGACTCTATTTCCACCCTAATTTATAGCTTTTCTAGTTTAAACAACCCATTAGACTAAGGCATTGGAAACAACAAACTAAACCACATGGTTAGCTAAGTCGGATATAACCCGACCCGAAAAGGTAAACAAAAATATCGGGTATTTTAATCCCAGGATATAGTGCCAGATTCATAAACCAACATTACGCAAAAAGAAGGCTATCATCCGGTGCAACAATTATAGAAGATCATTAGACTTTGAAGGTTCCCAAGTTCAAGGATTACATCACTGGTCTGAAAATCAATTTCTAATCTTCAATAATTTTTTAATTTTGCATATGTTGTTTAATTACTCCTTGACCTAGGGTTACTGACTTTGATTCACAAATGTCATCAGAATGGATTTAGTGGTCAATTTGGTTTCATAATCTATAAATAAGTAAGAATGCATCTTTATATGTAATTTGTATTTTTCATGGTTTACTAGTTTCATGATGTTTGTATAGATTGTTGATTTTACTGTATAATTTTGATGTTTTGAAAGTGATTGATTTTGTATTTTTTCTACATTTGTAAATTAGAGGGGAAGCATCTGATTTTTTCTTTCCTAAACTACACTTGAAATGTGTGTTTAGGTGCATTTTGTGAGCATCATTTGATTCAGTAGAAGCTATTAAGTTAGCTAATTACTCCAGTTATTGGCTTGGTTACGTCGTGCTTTCTGGAATTCAATGGCACGCAAGAGAAATAACTACCCAGTTAAAACTATGGAGTTGCTGCAATCAATGACTTTGTATCGAATTATATGTGTCGGGTACTCATTTGATAATGCATTTTTAGTGAGGTTGTATATGTTCTAGTCGCCACCATTTGATGATAAAAATGGATTACAAGCTTGTTGTCTTGTAAAATACGTTGTGGAAGATAGATGGTGGCCATACATCAAAACCAAGATACCAAAACCAATTCAGGTCATGGAAATACTTCAATTCAATTTATATTATGGAGTAATTTTTTATGAATCAGTTAACGGTGCTCGTTTTAGTGATTGTAGTATCCGGTCGCAGATAACAACTTTAAGTTTCAAGAGTCACTTATAGAAAAACTCTATGGTTTGAATATTGGGATAAATACTACCCACTATGAGGCGATTGTTAATTATGTCGCTGGGAGAGTACTTTCTGCCAGACTGAATTCAGGTTGGTTGCGTAATTCCTTACTTATTGTTGCCATTAACACATTCTGAATTCTTTTTGCGTTTTTGTTGATACCACAGAATGTCAGAGAAAGGACTTATATGGTAAGGTAGTCAGCATACTAGTTTTGTTAAATGATACACTTTGAGAGGTCATGGAACTGACACCAGTAGTTAGTTCAGATTGTTAGGCATCAATCATAAAATTTCATCACATGAACTTTGTATTAATTGTCGGACACCCTTGCTTGTTATCTTTTAACACAATAATTAGTTTAGGAATATTCTTCTCTTTATGTATGTGAAATTTGTTGTAGGGCTTACGACCCATAGATGTGCGGCCCAGCTAGATATCCAGGGTTTTCCTTCTACATGTATATAAAGGATATTGTTCCATGTAACCTGATGATGCTGATGAATGAAAACTACTATATGCCTCTTTGTTTTCCCTACATTTCCACTAGAACACGTTATCAAGCACGAGCTCACCTTTTTTTTTTTTTTTCTTTTTCTTTTCTTCAATCAATCACCGGATAAAGTTTGGAAATCCCCATCCTCATTGGATCTGTATTACGCCGTTTAAAGAGAAAAGAATTTGTTATCATGAAATCACTGAACCCGCCGCTACTGTTATTATCGGGAAATCACTGAGTCTGCCTCGGGAATCCAAATCAGCTGATTCTGTACTTCTATTTTGTTTCTTTTCTTTTTGTCAGATGCGTTAAAGGTATACCTAAACCTTTTTCTTTTTTATATTTGTCTTTTCTAATTGTTAACAAATGATTTAGTGAAAGTTGTCTGCCATAGATATTTGCTATATCACATGTATAGTAGTGATTTAGATTCCCTGGTTTTATGATGCTCATGTAAATGGCTTTCGTGCATCTGTTTTTGGTTTGATTGGTCACATGCCTATCAATTCTATCATCATGTACAGTAAAAACTCCATATATTAATAGTCTTGGGACTTCATAAAATTATTAATATATGGAGTTTATTAATATAGGGAGGTATACCAAAATAAATAAATAAAATTATTCTAATTTAAAGTATGTAAATAGTAATCGATATGGATGTCTCTCTTAATCATCCAAATTAGCAACAAGTCGTATATGCTTTAATCAAAGAACGATGAAATTAGTCAAGATGAGGAGGGAAATAATCTCGATGATGATAATACAGATCGAGATATCAAATGTGTTATGCCAAGAAGCTTTAAACATGCTCGACAATTGTAAATATTTTGGTTTCAACAAGAAGGAGTTCATAGTAATGAGGTCTTACGCATCCGCAAATCAAAAAATGCTATAAGAATTCAAAAAGTTACATCCTTTTCACAAACAACTATAGATAAATATTTTTTTCATATTAAATTTTGATGTAACAAGATCTATAAGTTTCCAATAGTGACGATTATATTAATATATGGAGGTAAATTCCTTATGACGGGACTAGAAAAAGCTATTAATATTAAAATATGGAGGTTATTACTATTTATAACTGGCCAAAATTGGGACTTTGATTTTTTATTAATATATAGAGTTTATTAATATATGGAGTATCAATATATGGAGTTTTTACTGTATGTCAGTTTTTTTGTTCCATTTTTTTTAAATACGTTACACTGATATGTGGTCCCCATATGTATACTCAAAAGGAAAACTGATTGCTAATTTGAACTCAATTCGTCTTTTTTTTTCTTTAGTATTTTAGTTGTTTCATCTTATGACTGCTTGATTGAATTTGTTGATCTATTTGATTGCTAAATATTTATATAAATATAAATATTATAATGATTAATTACATAGGATTGATTTTTTTTTCTTATCTTCTCTGTTTGTGATCAACCTTATTATTTATTTTAATAATCACCATGCATTTGTATTTGTGGTCTTCTCTATTCCAATGAAGAGATTTTGTCTCATATGTTGCCCTTATTTTGGTGATTGATTAAAAAAAACATATTTAATTGGTAAAAGCTTCATGTAAGTATGTATATTATTATTATTGTACTATTATTGATGTACCGTATTTTTTCTTTTTTCGAAAATGGCTATGAAATTTTCTACTGTCAACTGTCACTATCTAGTCTAGTATTCTACGGTGTTTGTTGTTATTGGTTGTTACATTTTTCTGTAATCATCTACCGCAAATTTTGTTGAGGTCTATACTGTTAAAATGGGTTTGTATAAGTATTGTCGCCTGTTAACGTGATTGGATTTTCACCTGTCCGTTTCACCTTTAGAACCATCAAGAAAATTGATTTCTAAAAACCCATTTTGACCATAGAAAAATTTGGTTTTGGGATTATTAGACTGGAATTAGTCATATATTAATGTCTTATATTAAGGTCATTTACTGTTGGACCCAACTCGACTCAGAAATGATATTTTTGTCCCAGAAGTACTTGAGCACTGTTATTGTCTATCTAGCGTGGAAACCATTTCCTTATTGAAAATGAGTATATCTTATATAAAACCTTCTACCAATGACGATGTACTTTCTAAAAGGTGAAGTCATACACTCCTATGTTTCTAAGGAAACATATTGTCCTCAATTTACGCCTGAAGAGCAACGAAATGCTTTGAAGGAAATTTAAATATTCATGATTTTTTTCGTCTTTCTCCGAGCATGAATGTCCAGTGGGATGTAATCCGCTGGTTAGACTATTGAATTGGAATTTGTAGCTTCAACAAAGCTTTGTTGTAGTTAAAAGCACATGAATCTCAACTTTTGTGGACGGACTCACAAAAAGTGATATGAGACAGATTTATTTTTCTACCATTTTTCAACTTCATTCATATACTAACGAACCAGTATATGTTAAAATATGCAAACAAGAGATCCACTATCTTTAGTAAGCTATTCAACCTAAAGTAAGTGGTTGACATGCAAAGTGAGATTCTCTTGACCCGTTGAGATGAAGAAATTTCTCAAATTAAGCTAATTGTAGAAAAATGAAAAATAGAAAGAACCCGGTAGTAATGAGGGCTAGGCGTACTAGCTTATTGAAGCATGTGAAAAGGGACATATATATTATGAGACAAAGATTTTGTCTCTGATCGTGATAACACGAAGTATGAACAGAGCATGGGATTAGCTCCCATCGGTAATGAAAGAGTTGGAAATGCACCTGGTCATAGGTGTTGGTATATACAATGTAATGTGTGTATCATAGTAGCAACCAATTTCTAGAGGAGGTCATGCTTTAGACATCAACTTTAATGACAAGAAGAACTTTGCTTGGCCAATTGACTATTTAATTGAACTAGATCCAATGTATGCACTTATGGAATGAAAACACGAGACATAAATTCTCTAAAGCACTTGAGATATATTGGGTGAAACGTATATCATTCACCTAAAACGTAACATATATTCACTCTAAAGTACTTGAGTTGAATCTCATTTTTGCTACGTAATAAGACCACACCAATTGTTAAAACTCTCAAGACCCAAATGTCTAACTGATAGTAGTTTTTCTTTCACTAATTTAAGGAATATACACTAGTTGTTGAACTAATTCCTTATACTGTGACTACGATGATTGGATCATCAAGCGAAGCACCGCTCAAAAATCTGTTGCCAAGATGGAACAAAGACTAAAAGTCGCATACGCTCTGTATGTACTAAGGGCTAATCACACCTTGTTAATTGCAAAGGGTGTTCATGAGTGAACCATTACCTACCTTTTTGAAAACTTACAGTGAGAATGGAGTTGATTGCATCTTTAAATTATTTATAATGAATGTGGAAGGAAGCATATTCTTAGAAAATTAATGTGTCAATCTAGTGAATTGTAAATCACTAGAACTTGAATTACTGAATCCATATTAACACCAACAGTGAACTGATTGGGATTGATTCATAAAGACTTTGACATAACCATAAGGCACATTGGTTGTGACATGATATTCCGTTTTGAAAGTACTAACACGGGCATCACTTTATTTGAGTGTAAAAGACAATGAACTAATAAAATGCGAAGTTACGGCATCCATCACAATCAGTGATTTCTAAAGTTACTAGATTTACACTGCCTCTCCCCATTATGCTTTAGAGTAAGAAAGCACGTCACTCATCTTAAAAAGTCTTTCTTTAGTAAAACATGATTGAGACCATCATGTTTTACTTTGATGAAAATGGTAAATAACTCACTCTTCAAAGAAATAGAGTGTTGTTAGTGAACATATATCCATGTAGAATGCGGACCATTCAAGTGATTTACGGCTCTGGTGGATGATTCGACGCATTGAATCAGTTATTGCTCACAACAAACGATGCATTTAATTTTTGTAGAACTCCTAGCACATATTATATAATGCAAAGTGCAAAGGCTCACCATCCTTGTTAATGTTAGAGAATTTACATCAAAAGGACTTGATGAATATTGCATGTTTAATAGGATCAATATAGAGCATCTTATACCCAACGGTCTCGTAGAGGATACAATCAAAGGTTACATATGGTGTCTAAGGAATAGGTTATGCGTACCAACCTACCTTTTATTGCTTTGGGGATATGCAATATTACACGCATCTTTACTTAATTCGTTTTAGAACCCAATATTAGTCAACCTTTTATGCGTACCAGTTGGTAACTGGATTTAAGCCCGACATTCGTGTTCTTATGCATTTTTGGTTGCACTATATATGTGCCATTACGTCTCTACATCGTAATATGATGGGTCTTCAAAACTGTTAAGTAGTTATGTTGGAAATGAGTTCCCAACAATTATCCGCATTTTAAAACTTTTGGCGGGAGATCTCTTACCGCTAGATTTGCGGTTATCACTTTAATGAGACATTCTTCCCGTCATTAGGGGGAGATAAGAATAAGTATTAATTTCTAAGGGAACGACAGGAACTGTCGTGGTATGAACCTACTGTGTCTCATATTGATTCTTGTACTCCATAAATGTAAATGTGAAGTGACAAGGAATAATCGATTTTCAGAATGTACACTGATGTCGCTAAAGTGATGAGATTACACATACCAGCTGCAAACCTACCTGCAAGGTTACAAATCCTCAATAAGGGATACACACCATAGACTAAGGTGTTGCAACTACACTTAGTGGAACTGTGGTTGAGGCCGTGGCTCCATAAAGGAAGTTGGAGAGACCACTTGGTTCGATCAATCCTCACCTAGAAAGGAAGTAGGTGAGTAAGGCACAACTTATTTATATCATCAGAAATCATCTCATAAGATTGTCTCTGAATAGGTCCATGTATCAAACTGGAGGACGCTCCGAAGTTTAATGATTCCAGAGAATAATAACATCCCAGGTGGATTATGAGAACACGCACGAGTCAATGGAAGATCATGCGAGCATATTGATGATTAATTTCATATACACTTGCTTAAGGAAATAGAGCAAGATGAGTTCGAACCAAGCTCCTTGTTACTTAATGTCAACGAAGAGCATATTTGGCCTATACAACCCAGGTAGAACTTGGTTCTTTGACAAATATACAGGTATTTGGTGCGGTAGTGCTAACCAACCAAGTGTAAAGCCTATTGGACATACATGATTAATTTGTCACAAAGCATAATGAGAAAAAAAATATCCTCAAAGTATAAAGACTCGCCTTGTGGCGTGAGGTTTCTCATAAAACCCTAGAATTGTTCTCTTATAATGAACGTTATAGCGTTCTGCCACTTAGTTAGCTTGGAAATTTCAAAAGGACTTGAAATGCAGCATATGTATGTGGTTGTTACGTATCTCTGAAAGAATCAAGAGATAGCAGATATTTACAAAAGTACTTGATAGCCTTTTGTTGCCGAAATCAAGTGACTCTAAACCACAGAGTGCGTTTACAGTTAGATAAAATGCCCACTTATAGATTGAAACAATCAAGCGGATGTTGTATACCCGTCTAAGTGGCTATTTGATTTGGAGGGGATAGACAAGTAAGTTATATTTACTTGCGTATTCACAAGATAATCCCTGATTTGAAATTGTAGCTATATATGTCGATGGTACAGACATGATTGGTACTATTGATGTAATAAGAGACCTTAAAAGCTATTTGAAATCCGAATTTGAGATAAAAAAATATGGGGAAAGATCGACCGAATACTGAGCTTGTGGTATATTATTCCACCAGTTTGCATATGTCTAAAGTTGTCAGGCATTTAACAAAGACATGCATCCTGATAGCACTCCCATGATTAGTCGAGGTTCAAATGTAAGTAAGTGACCATTTCGTCTAAAGGAAGATGACGAATAAGTGTTGGGAGAAGAAATTCCCATATCTAAGTACAATAGACGCATTGTTGTACTTAGTATAATAATGTACTCGATAAAATTTTACACCCTCAGGGAACTTGTTAGCTAGATATAGCTCAGCGCCAACGCAACGTCATTGGAATGATATAGTGAATGCAATCATGTACTTAAAAGTAACCATTGACATAAATTTGTTTTATCCCTACAAAGACATAAAAACGACTGCTAATGAAAGTGCAATCCAAAAATTGTTGATTATGAAGGAACAATAATCTCTTCTCCAACGAAAGTAATTAGGGGGAGATATGGTAGACTATTTTCTAAGTCATTACCGATATTCAGTTTCGAAAAGTACATGACTAAAGGAACTTTCTGGAACAATTCTGAAAGTAATCAGGGGGAGATGCCGACATCAGGGGGAGGATCCAACGATATGATGTCAACATATTTTACTTCGAAATTGAAATTGTATTGTACTCTTTTTCCCTTCGATCGAGAATAGTTTTTACCAAAGGGTTTTGTTACTCGACAAGGTTTTTAGCGAGACAACACTAAAACACATCAAGTATGTTGAACGTTGAAGACATAAAGATCGCGTTGATATTATTGAAAATATCTTGATCAAAGAAATGAAACGTGATAGTCTGTTAAGCAATCTAACTTCCAGAATCAACAACATGGTCTTATAAATATTCAAGTCACCAAAGTAATTAAAGTGTGATATGTTGGAATTTTAGCTTCATAATCAACATTCTTTACGCTTAAACATGATTATGTGAAAACCATATACTAAAATAAACCATAACTCTAGTATTAACATGTTCTTACAACACTAAATCAGCATTTTAAGCAACTTGGAACACTACATCCACCATATACTCAAAATAGATTCACAACAAGGAAATAGAAAGCAATAGCTTTGAGGTATCATGACTTCTGATCTACTTCTATTTCCTCACCTTAGGTTGATGGATAAAACAGATTTTTCTTTTAAAAGAAGTGAGGCTAGAAGAGAGTCCTAGTCATGCTTTCCACATGTCTCTCCAACCTTTCCATCATGAGTTGGAGTGATAACTCATGGCTATATAAGACATCTCATAGGACACCTCAAACTAGATTAGTTTAAACATAAGCAGGATTATACAAATGATTAAGACAATAATCACACCATAATCTGCATTATATTAAACTTGATTATCTTAAACTAATCAGGGATTACCTTAAGCTAAACATGAATTGTTGCTGAACCAACATTAAGTCTAACATTCTCCCACTTTGGTTAGCAACAAAAACTTATTAAAACTATATGCTCGAGTCTAAAGGTACGCTAGGATTCGACCATAGAGACCCATACACCATTTAAGAGATGCATACGCCATTTCTATAATCAGAAAGCTAAACGGACCATTTTACACTCAAGTAAACTGAACTTTAAAATTTATGCGTACACTTTAAATGGCTTAGTCTTATTGATCGAATTTTAGATAGTGGTAAGAAATGAGGTTGTCGTTCACTCGGATTCGTAGAGATTAAAGTTTTTTAAAATACTAAAATAAATAATTACAAAGACTATTAACAATGGGCGAGAGGTACTGGGACTAAGGATTTAGCCAATCTTTATAACATAAGGTTCACTTATTTATTCTCAACAATTTTAGCTCAAGAAATATAAACATGGACTTTATTTTTGCCAAGGTAGATTCTCAAAACATTGATTGTAAATGTTAAG